>LPNX011050282.1:0-36884 GCA_001517045.1 Pseudotsuga menziesii
ACTTGCAAAGGTCCTTTTGAAGTCCGAACAAGTTAACCCTGTCCGGTTCACCAGGCTCACTTGATAAAAACCACTAAGTACAACTTAGGTGGTAACAGGACAATAATACATGGGTGAATCCCCAGCATCTCTTCATAGGACCAGGCAAAAATATCATGGAATTCTTTGAAAAGTGCTTTATAGGCTTCAGATTCATCTATCAAGCAGATCTGCCCAACATGAACATGCTCGATAGTATCAGGCTTAGCTGATATGTCAATCAGATTCATCTGAGTAATGTTGCCAAGGATTCCTTTAGAATCTATATCTTGCAACAATATAGGACTTTGGGGTACGTTGACAATATCAATAGGAAACAAGGATGTAAAATAATGGCTAACCGAACTGGTGTTGGGGAGGAACATGGATATATGATGGTGATCCTCCCAAATGGACTCATCCATATTCATGATCTCCATAATGGACTCATCGAAAGGAAAAGTCTTAGAGAGATAATCTAGAACAGGAAGAGAAGGTTCTAACCAGTACAGTAAATGGTAAGGATCTGAAGCCACTAGATGAAGGTCATCCATGTGATCATCGAAAAAGGTTTGAATAGTGTCATACAGTGCTTCGTGTGAACTCAACGAGGTGGACTCTGTTGGGCACCATTTTGATCTCTTTTTGCCACCTAGATACCTTCCATTTCCCTTCATAAAACTTTCATATTGATTAGAAAAGCTTTAAAGTCCACCCATGAACCTTGGTTAAGAGGTATAATGTCATTGCTTTCTAATAAATTGAGTTTTGAGACTTTTTAAGCATTTTAACTAAGATTTTTTTATTCAGATTACGGGATGTGCTAACTTCCTATATTATCTCCAAAGTTGAGCATTTGCAGGACAGCTAGGCAGGAACTGGAAGATGGAGGGAAGATCCTCATTGTCCAAGGATGGATGAATTTCCAACAGATAGCTGATATGGCTCTCACAGGTGTCAAGTCAACCGCAATCAAAGGCGACCACCTATGCTACCACTTAGCACAAAAGAAGGGAAACTCTGATTTTGTTGAGTCTCACGGATTTGATAGAGGATCTTGATGTCTATGTTCATTAATTAGTTTTCGGGATTATAGCATTTCCAGTTCTCTTTCAAATTTGTATAAGTACTTCACAAAATAATGAAGAAATCATCACGATTTTGGGAAGAACGCATATTGCTTCTGAACTACGTGGTTTTTAGTTTGTAATCAATTTATGGTGAATACATTTAGAGTTTAAGTTTTGTAAATATTCAATTGTGTGTGGAATGAGGCACTGGAGGGCCCCCATTGTTGAGTTTGCACACCCTTACATTGCCAGTGAATGCGATTTGGATGTTTGCAGCGATTTGATTTGATGCAAGCAATTTAGATTGTGCCATTGGTATGTGTTAATTCTTGTAGTATCCAGTTTATTATTGCAGAACGAATTCATCTAGTTTTTAATCGATTTTATAAAAATCTCTGTTATCTCATTTGAATAGTTCAGGCTACGATTTCATTGTGCCGCACATCACTTTGCATTCTTGTATAAGCTCTGTTCTTTTATTCGTTAAATACTGAAGGGATGGTTCAGACCATGATTTCTGTATGCTTTATATCACTACTTATTCGATGATGAATTGTTAAAGAACAATTATAAATTATGAACACTTTCCTATAAGGGAATTTAATTGATAACTGTTCATTCAGCGCTGGAATATTAGGCAGAGCCTTGTAGTCTATATCTTAGGGTTAGAGCTGTTGTTTAATTGTTTTTATTATCTTAGTGCTTTTACAAATAGATTGTTTTCATAAATAGATTGCTGTGTACTTGAAAAGAAACAAATGAAGCTGTCCCTGTAAAAGGATTTTTGTATCTTTAAAGTTACAATATTTTTTCTGCCAGTAGGTTTATTTCACAGATAATTAGATTATCCAAACAAGTCTAGCTCTAAGTCCTAAAACTTGGATATGCCTCTAAGCTTACTGACCCAGATTGATATAAATTTAAGGTCTAATTTGCATTAGCAGAGCAGAGCCCAACATTTTGGTGCCATTGCCGGGGAGGCATTGTAGAAGCAGACTTAGGAACTTTAGTTTTCTGATAAAAACAAAAATTCCAAACAAAAACACAGAATAGGTTTTACTTTTATGTCAAGACTAAGAGACGAGAAAGGAAGATATATCAAAAACCCCCCAAAAATAGAAGTAACAGGAGCTTCTCTTCCAAAAGGATTCATCTCAACAGTGGGTACTTCTAAAATGGCTGAGGAAGAAACAGCAAAAGGACCAACTACAAAATAGAGAAGGGAATATGAGAGGATGCTGGAAATAGAAAACAAACGCAGACAAGAGAGAAGAGAAGAAGAAAGGGGACATGAAAGAGAAGAAGAGAGGAGACATGAAAGGGAAGAAGAAAGGAGACAAGAGAGGGATGAAAGAACTGAAGGAGATCAGGAAGCCACTTTTAAATTCCCCATTCTGGACACTAGTATCATCTTAGGGGAAGAAGTAAAAATGAAGAACATTCCACCCTCTGTCTTACCAAACTTCTATGGCTTGACCTCTAAATATCCTGACTCTTTCCTATTCGAGTTTGATATCTTGTGTCAAACTTATGGATACACTGATGATACCCATAAGCTTCGTCTTTTCCCTGCTACCCTTAAAGCAGCTGCCTTGAAATGGTTCATGGGCTTAGGATAGCATTCTATTACTAGCTGGGATGAGATGAGGAAGATCTTTCTTCGAAAATATCAGGCCTATTGCAGATCGAAGGATCTCAAAGATGACATCTTTGGAATGACTCAATAGGAAGATGAGAGCTTGGAGGAGTATTTGGAAAGGTTCTCATACAACTTATAGAAATCTAAATACAATTCTCTGACACCAGAGATGATTAGAACAATATTTCTGAAAGGAATAAGAGAAGAGTATTTAGATATTTTAAATGTTATGGGTAAAGGTGACATTTCTTACCTTCCTTTTGATGAGATACAAGATTTATGTCAGAAATATTCGAGAGGGAAGGCTAGGACTAGAAAAAGGGACATTATTACCAAAGTAAATAAGTCTACAAATAGTGGTATTTCTAGGGCTGAGCTTGAAAATCTGCTAGAAGATTTCAATACTGATTTATTGAGCACATTAGGCACACAGGTCGAAGTAGCAAAAACCAAGAAGAGACAAGAACAACAGGACCAGCAAGATCAAGCTTTGTCTATCTTTTGTCCTAAGTGTAGAAAGAAACACCCACTTAAAGAATGTCCTTTAAATGCTGTTGAAATTTGTGGCTTATGTACTTTTAATCATAAAACTGATGACTTCCCTAGATTGAAAGAGTTGCAGGCAGCTCGAATGGAGGAGAATCAAAGCATGGAGTCTCTTTACTTTATGGGACAACAAAGACCTTGGCAGCCACGATTTTCAGGTATGTCTCAAGACCCTATGCAGCAATTTCATACAAATTATCAAACTCCTATTCAGAATTCATGGAGTGCACCCATGCCCTGGCAGACGTGGTCTCCTCCATTAGCCCAATCTGCTCCAAATTGGAGAGGTTATGTCCATGGTAACCAGACATACCAGCAAGCCTATTTGCAGCCCTATCAACAACCTTCAGCCTATCCTCAATATCAGCAAACTCAAGTTCAAGCCCCATCTTTCCAAGTTCCATCTTTTCAACAACCCAATATGGTTCCTCAATTGGGTCCACCACCTCAACAGCTTCAATTGCCATCCAATCAGCCTCCACCTCAGCCTACCCAATTGCCAGCTCAGCCAATTCCAAATCCAAATAATAAAACAAACAGACCCATGTATAATGTTGATGATGGAATGGCACTTCCCTACTCAGTCCTTCCACTGCAAAATATCAATTTAAGATCTGGGAAAACCTTACAAAAAGAATCTCCTGTTATCTTAAAAGAACAAACAGAAAATGAGAAAATTCCAAAAAAATTAAATACAGAAAAATCTCAGTTAGAAAATCATAATCAAAAAGGAAAAACATTAGTATCATATGAACCTCCTTTTCTAGAAAGGTTGGTCAAAGAAAAACCTTCAATTTCCTTACCTGATTTTGATGTTTTGAATGAGTTAACAAATGCATATGTAAAATTCCTTTACTGTAGGCTATAAAGGATATTCCAATTTATACTAAAGAATTTAAGGAATTATGTCTTAATAAAAGGAAGAAGGATCCATAAAAAATTCATGTGGTAGGAAATCTAGCATGATTAATGTCTAACACTATTTTCATTGAAAAGTATGTAGATCCTGGGATTCCAATGGTTACAATTACTATTAATAATTTTTCAATTACAAAAACATTGATTGATATAGGTGCTGCCATTAATGTTATGACACTTGAGACAATGGAATACCTTCATTTGACAAACCTCAGACCAACCACAACAGTCTTGGAATTAGCTAATAGGTCTAAAATTATACCTGAAGGGGTCTTAGAAGATATCATTGTTTCTTTAGACTCCTGGGAGTATCCTGTTGATTTCATAGTGCTACAGCCAAAGTATAACCTAGGAGGTCACCCATTGATCCTTGGCAGACCCTGGCTGGCAACAGCAGATGCTTTCATAGGGTGTAGGTCAGGGAGTATGCTCATTTCACATGGGACAGAAAGAAAACAAATTACACTTTACCCTTCTGCCCAAAGACCTTCTACATTAGATCAGCTGTCATGGATTAATGAGACTAAAGAACAAGAAGAAGAAGTGATTCAGCCTGTCCTGAGTATCAATCAGTTCTTTGATTTTCAGGAAGAAAACCATGAAGATTTGTTAGATTATTTTATTGCTGAACCTGATATTTCTGAAGAATTAAGAGATATACAATATGCTGCAGCCGATCAAGCTTTGGGTTATAATTTTCAGGAAAATTGCACAATAAATTCTCTAGCATTGGCACTTCATGATATCTTTAATGTTTATTCAATCACAGATATGCACAGTAAGACAATTGAAATCAGTCCAAGAAAACAGTTGAATATAAGTGCACATCTTACTACATCACAAGAAGCACAACTGATTACTCTGCTGAATAAACATTCCCATGCTTTTGCTTGGGAGTACACTGATATGCTAGGTATTCATCATGAGACATGCACTCACCATATTTACACAGATGATAAAATCAGACCTCTTAGACAACCGCAATGCAGAATGAATCCTATACTAAAAGAAATAGTGAAGGAGGAGCTGCAGAAGTTGTTAAAAATAGGGTTTATCTACCCCATTTCTGACAGCCAATGGGTCTCTCCCTTGGTTGTTGTTCCTAAAAAGAATGGTAAATGGCGTATCTTTGTGGATTATAGGGAATTAAATAAAGCAACATTAAAAAACTGCTTTCCATTGCCTTTCATTGATCAAGTGTTGGATACCCTAGCTGGCAAAGAATACTTTTCTTTTTTAGATGGTTTCAGTGGGTATAATCAAATTAGTATTGCAACAGAAGACCAGGACAAGACCACCTTCACATGTCCCTGGGGCACCTATGCCTATAAGGTTTTACCTTTTGGCTTATGTAACGCCCCAGCTACCTTTCAGAGGGCAGTCCTGGCCATCTTTATAGATCTGATTCATGAGTGTGTTGAAATTTACATGGATGATTTTACTATGTATGGAAGTACCTTTGAGGATTCCTTGGAAAACCTGGAGAAAATTTTAAAAAGGTGTGTTGACTCAAATCTTTCCCTCAGTAATGAAAAATGTTTTATGATGATGACTGAAGGGATAGTTTTAGGACATCACATTTCTGCATCTGGTATAAAAGTAGATCCTGATAAAATTCAAATTATTGAAAATTTATCTGAACCAACAACTCAAACAGATGTAAGAAGCTTTTTAGGGTATGCAGGCTATTATCGTCGATTTATTGCAAATTTCAGTAAGATAGCTCTGCCATTGTTTAAATTGCTTTCCAAGGATGTGAATTTTAATTGGGATACTGATTGTCAATCTGCATTTCAGACACTTAAGGAGAAGCTCTCAACTGCACCCATTTTAAGAGGACCAAATTGGACATTACCTTTTCGTATTTCTACTGATGCCTCTGCTACTGCAATAGGGGCCTCATTGGGCCAAAAAGAACATACTTTGACTTATGCAATCTATTTTATAAGTAAACATCTGACACCTGCAAATTTAAACTATACAGTCATTGAAAAGGAAATGTTGGCGGTGGTTCATGCTATAAATAAGTTCCGTCATTACATAACTGGTTATGAAATTTTTGTCCATACAGATCATTTAGCCTTACGATATTTAATGGACAAGTCTATCACTAATGGTCGGATTACTAGATGGTTGTTATTAATGCAGGAATTCAACATCACTGTTCTAGATCGACTTGGACGAGAAAATCAAGTGGCAGACTTCCTGTCTCGCTTACACAATACTGGTGAGGTTGTTCCTGTTTTAGATAGTTTTACTGATGAACACCTGTTTGCAATTTCTGTTATTGCTCCTTGGTATGCTGATATTGCCAATTACTTATCATCAGGTCAATTAGCACCATCTATGACATCTAAATAAAAGAAAAAGGTTATTAAACAAAGTGCTAGGCATATATGGGTTAATGGTGACCTCTTTTACACAGGATATGACCTAATTATAAGAAGATGTGTACGACAGGATGAAATCTTAGATATTTTAAAGGCATGTCATGACGAACCGTGTGGTGGCCATTTTGCAGATAAAAGAACAACATACAAGATACTCAATTTGGGGTATTATTGGCCTACTATTTTCAAAGATGCTAAGAGGTATGTTAGAAGTTGTGATACTTGTCAGCGGATGGGATGGCCAGTCCGGTCTGATGAAATGCCACTCCAACCACAGATCCTCATTGAACCTTTTGAAAAGTGGGCCCTTGACTTCATTGGTCCAATTCATCCGCCATCACAAGGGAAGAAGTACATTCTGGTCTATACAGACTATGTTACTTAATGGGTAGAGGCCAAACCTTTACCGAGAGCCACAGAGAAAACTGTGGTAAACTTTCTGTTTGAGGAAATATTTGTCTATTTCGGGGTACCTAGGGAGATTGTAACTGATCAAGGTGCCCAGTTTACCTCCAAACTAGTGCAGGAGATTGCAGAAAAGTACAAGATCAAGCACAGAAAGTCCACCCTTTACCATCCACAAGAAAATGGACAAGTGGAATCTACAAACAAGACTTTAGAAGGCATTATCACCAAAACTGTTTAGATGCATAGGAAGGATTGGTCAGCTAAGCTTACTGAAGCTTTATGGGCATACCGAATCACTTGGAAAAACAGTACTGGTTTTTCTCCTTACTAGCTTGTCTACGGTAAGCAAGTCCTCCTCCCTATAGAGTTTCAAATTCATACCTTCAAGTTAGCAACAGATTTGGGCATGGATCTTTCTGAGGCTCAGCAAGAAAGAATACTTCAGTTGAATCAGCTAGATGAGATGAGACAGGCTACCATAGAACATAATATTCTGATACAACAGCAGAGAGCTCAATGGCATGACAAATTTATCAAAAAGAAGCAATTTCACACCGGTGACTGGGCACTATTGTTTGACTTAAAGTTTAAAGACTTCAAAGGCAAATTCACTACTCACTAGCTTGGTCCATATGAGATTGTTGAAGTCTATGACAATGGTTCAGTCAAACTTCAAACCATAGATGATGAAGCACGTACCTTTGTGGTCAATGGCCATTGGCTCAAACTGTACAACAAACCTATCAACAAGGCAGATTTCATTCAACAGATTTCACAACAACAGGAAATGCAAGTGCTGGATAGACACATTAATGTTTCTCCTTCACCTGCTTCTTAGTTGATCTGATATAGCATACAAATAAAACCAAAACAGAAAAAGAATATAAAAATAGAAAATAAAAACAAAATAAAAAATATATATATAAAAACAAGAAAAAAAAAGGGAAGTTTAATTGTGAAAACCAGGTCACTGGCACAATATAAACTTGAATTTTCTATGGAAAACCAGGCTTGCCTGGCCATTGAAAATTCACAAAAAAAAAATATTTTTCCAATTTCCTGTCTTTTACATAGTTTTGTTTTTCAAATAATAAAGATCTTGTTTGACATGAGGACAAGTCAAAAGGTAGGGCTGTGAGGGGGATAAGCATTTTCATGCTTCTTTAGAACCCTCCAAGTCTTTTCCATATGCAGAAGGGACCTGATTTCCAGCAATACAAGTAATTTTTAACAATGCAGAGGGACCTAACTTTCAGTGAAGCAGAAGGAATCTAAGATAGCAGACAGAAGACATTAGAAGGACAGAAATGAATCAGAATACAAACCAACTTCATTAGGCAGCAAGCTCATCATACAGGGATATCAAGCAAAGTCTGTAAGAATTTATAGTTTTTATGTTTTAAAAAGTTTCAGAATTCTTTGTTTTTAAGTGATGACATATTACCAACTATTGTAAATCTTGACTACCTATTTTTTCATTATTCTGATAGTCTCTGCTAGTACTCTACTTACCTTCCATTAGTCTCTGCCAGTACTCTACTTACCTTCCATTAGTCTCTTCCAGCACTTCATTTTTCCACCCTAGGGGTCAAGATGGTTGTCAGGATCAAACCCAAGGGAAATCTTAAATGGCCAAAGTCTATACTACATTCTACAGGCAGAGTTTTTGGTTTAAAGACAAACAGGGTCTCCTTCTCAGCAAAAAGTGAAATATTTTGACATAAAGGAATTTCAAAAGTTTCTTTTATATGTGTATTTAGTGCATCATGCATTAGGTAACATATAGAATTTAAGGAAGGGAACAATGGTCATATATCTTCAGCGCATATTTTAAAAGAAAAAGAGTTTTATTTTTAAAAAAAAAAAAATCCTTTTATTACAGCTTGTTCAAATAGACATTGGGCATACAAAGAAATTAAAATGAATATAAAACGTGGTAAAACCTTACCTTTCATTTCTTCTGAATGAGTAATTGAATGAAGTGGCATGTTTATGCAATAATGAAGAAAAATGTGGAATGATGCCCCACGATAGCATGTAAATGAGCTTGAGTCTGTATTATGAATTGGTAAAATTGGAGACCACGACTTGGTCATTTTCCTTGAGGCCAAGTCCAATTGTTGTCTCTGCAAAATCAACTGCTGTGTGAAGATAATTGACAGTGAGAAGGGGCCGTGGGTTACAGGAAGTGTGAATACACCATTTGCTGAAGAAATCGTGCAGGAAGAAAGACAGTCAGTGAGAAGGAAGTGTGAATACACCATTTGCTGAGGAAATCGCGTAGGAGGAAAGGAAGATAGCTAGAGAAGAGGTAAAACTTAAAATCCTTTTCTTTTCTGAATACTCTGTTCAGACCAATAGAAATTTCACAAATTCAGAGTATTGTTGTGGGGATAGGAAGACAAAGACAGAGTTAAAGATTGAAGTTTTCTATTTAAATTCAAAATGTCAGCTAGATTGGAACTAGTAAAATTTAATTCCACTGATATTCATGAGAGTTGCATGGAGATTTTTGAAAATAAGCAGTGGGTAACTTTATTTGAAAAGTTTAATGGACATAATGAGTAGGCTAGTCTAGCTTTTGCTGAAACCTTTGATGGAGAAAGAGTTATAGTGGGGAACTTGCATTTTAGACTATCAGAAGACATACTAGCACAAGTTACTAGCTTTCCACAGCAAGGAGAAAGGTTTTTCAAGACTAAATAGTTTAAAGAGAAAGCATGGATGTCATTTTTGTGCAGATCAAGAGCAGGGTCAGTCAATTGGAAGAAAGGGATACCAATAAGTTGGCTGGTTCATCCCTGGGATGAAATAGTTTATGTCATTCAAAAATTTATTACTTGTGAAGGCAGATTCAGCATTGTTTATCTTTACCACATTAAGCTATTGTAGCATTTAAAAGGTGAATGTGAGATCAATATGCCCTATTTCCTGCTACAGAGTTTGACTAAGATGGCTAAAGCTGTCCAAAGGCATCCAAAAGACAAAATGACAAGCCTTTTTCACTGTGGACTTATTAAAATCATCATCCAGCATGAGTTACAAAGGCAAAATTTGACATGGTCAGGATTTCTAGTTCACAATCAGTTTGAAGAGCAAGAAGAATTGCTTGAAGAAGGTCTCAAAGAAGATGAATTATTGATGATCACATACCCTAAGGCAACAAGCTCAAAACCACCAAAGGGGAAGAAGAAAAAGAAAGAGGTATTGATGATTACTGATGATGAAGACAACTCAAAGGCAACAAGCCCAAAACAGCCTCAGAGAAGGATGCAAACTAGAAGTGAGAAGAGAAAAGAAAAACAGTATCAAAAACAAGATCAGATCTTCACCACCTACCAGAGAAAGCCAAGAAAGTATAAGCAAGCTCAAATCCAATCAGCATTAGAAGATGAAGAACATATGCAAGCCTTGGGGATTCAAGAAGAAGATCCAGCAGCTGAAATAGGACAGGATATCCAAGACCCTGATGAGGTGATCAAGCAAACAAAAAGGATCAATCTCTTCTTAGACCAGCAAGAGAAGGAAAAAGAAAAGTAGTTAGGATAGGAATTACTCAAAGGTTCAGCTTCTCTTTTCTCAGAGCAGCAAGCTATGGAAGAGGAAAAAGAAGATTCAGCACAAGAGCATGAAGAATTTGGGAAAAAATACCAATTCTGAGCAGCTCCCAATAAAAATGAAGAAAAAGAAGGCTTCTAAAAACAATAAAGAGATTAAGAGATTGAAACTTGAAATAGAGGAACTTGAGCAAAAGAATGAGAAGCTAAGAGAAGTCAACAGGAAGCTGAAGGTTCAGAGAACACGCATCTCTAAACATGCATACAGATGGTATAAGCAAAAGAAGGTTTATAAGGCTAAGTATGAGAGACTGAAGGTCCTTTATGCATCTCGGGCTTCAACAGATGCATCATCATAGACAGAAGACTAGAAGCAAGATGATCAACAGTACAATTTTGGTTTTGAACAGGGTCAAATATTCTTGGCATGAGGACATATAGCAGTTTCCTCTTGGGGGAGATGTTGGGCACCATTTTGATCTCTTTTTGCCACCTAGATACCTTCCATTTCCCTTCATAAAACTTTCATATTGATTAGAAAAGCTTTAAATTCCACCCATGAACCTTGGTTAAGAGGTATAATGTCATTGCTTTCTAATAAATTGAGTTTTGAGACTTTTTAAGCATTTTAACTAAGATTTTTTTATCCAGATTACGGGATGTACTAACTTCCCGTATTATCTCCAAAGTTGAGCATTTGCAGGACAGCTAGGCAGGAACTGGAAGATGGAGGGAATATCCTCAGTGTCCAAGGATGGATGAATTTCCAACGGATAGCTGATATGGCTCTCACAGGTGTCAAGTCAACCGCAGTCAAAGGCTACCACCTGTGCTACCACTCAGCACAAAAGAAGGGCAGCTCTGATTTTGTTGAGTCTCACGGATCTGATAGAGGATCTTGATGTCTATGTTCATTAATTAGTTTCCAGGATTATAGCATTTCCAGTTTTCTTTCAAATTTGTATAAGTACTTCACAAAATAATGAAGAAATCATCACGATTTTGGGAAGAACGCATATTGCTTCTGAACTACGTGGTTTTTAAACTACGTGGTTTTTACTGTGTAATCAATTTATGGTGAATACATTTAGAGTTTAAGTTCTGTAAATCTTTAATTGTGTGTGGAACGAGGTGCTGGAGGGCCCCCATTGTTGAGTCTGCACACCCTTACATTGCCAGTGAATGCGATTTGGATGTTTGCAGCGATTTGATTTGATTTGATGCAAGCAATTTAGATTGTGCCATTGGTATGTGTTAATTCCTGTAGTATCCAGTTTATTATTGCAGAACGAATTCAGCTAGTTTTTAATCGATTTTATAAAAAGATCTGTTATCTCATTTGAATAGTTCAGGCTACGATTTCATTGTGCCGCACATCACTTTGCATTTTTGTATAAGCTCTGTTCTTTTATTGGTTAAATACTGAAGGGATGGTTCAGACCACGATTTATGTATGCTATATATCACTGCTTATTCGATGATGAAGTGTTAAAGAACAATTATAAATTATGAACACTTTCCTGTAAGGGAATTTAATTGATAACTGTTCATTCAACGCTGGAATATTAGGCAGAGCCTTGTAGTCTATATCTTAGGGTTAGAGCTGTTGTTTAATTGTTTTTATTGTCTTAGTGCTTTTACAAATAGATTGTTTTCATAAATAGATTGTTGTGTACTTGAAAAGAAACAAATGAAGCTGTCCCTGTAAAAGGATTTTTGTATCTTTAAAGTTACAGTATTTTTTCTGCCGGTAGGTTTATTTCACAGATAATTAGATAATCCAAACAAGTCTAGCTCTAAGTCCTAAAACTTGGATATGCCTCTAAGCTTACTGACCCGGATTGATATAAATTTAAGGTCTGATTTGCATTAGTAGAGCAGATCCCAACAGACTCAACAAAATGTTTACCCTTAGGCTCATAATAAAATATGGACTATCGCGGTATCCATGCTAGGAGGAGTGGATGGAAAAATTCTGATAAGGGATGAATCCTTCAACATGCCTACCCCAATCGACTAGTAAGGAGGAGGGGACTGGCCTAACATGGGGATGTTATTAGCCATGGAGGTAGTAACATCTGGTGTACAGAAATCAAGCTGATCAATAGTAACAATTCTCCCTAGATGTGGAAATTGGACTGTTCGGAATACTGTTGAGGCGACAACAGTCATGGCATAGAACCAATTTCTTCCTAGAAGGAGGTTGTAATCTAAAGGGGCATCTACCACTTCTACTTGAATGGAAATGATTTTGCCCCCCAGCTCGATCGCTAGGGCTGATATGAGACCATGGGGTTGGAAACCTCATCCTTCAAAGGATTTAAGGGTCGTAGGTGATGTTGCAAGCTCGGGAGAGCCAAGAGCCTTCCAACAAGACAAAGACAAAACCAAGGTTGAAGCTCCTTCATCTAGTACCATTTGAAAAACTTTCTTTCCAACTACTTTCGTAATGATTAGAAAATAATGTTTATGTGATAACCTAGGCTTGTAGTTCTCAACATTGAAATGAATCAAGTTAGTATTATCCGGGTCTAAAGCTCATAATGTTGTTAACAATTTTTTGCGCTGTGTAGGCAAAATTTGAAGTACTTCTAAGGTAGACATTGCATAAGGTTCCTGAGCGAGATCTTCAACTATTTTATAAAATTGAGCAGCTCAGGTATTAGGGTTAAATACTGCCTTCCGAAGAGAACTCTTAGGTGGAGACAAAATCATGTCCAGAGTAGGCTTCTCGATAGATAAGGGGACAATAGACGAGGATTCCAAAGAACTAGTAGAGGGAGATTTCCCTGAAGAAGAATGATCTTCTATCTTATCTGCGAGTTTGTCATAATTCTGACTTCAAGTTTGCAGATTGATGGTATCTGAGGAAATCATACGAATCTCCTCTGATGAACTAGAGTTACCCTGATTAGACATGTGGTCTATCAGTTGTTGTTGAGAGGGAAAAGGATCCGTAAGTACTACGGGTGCGGGATTGGACTTCAGAAACTGGGAGATTTCATCCCGATGAGGACACTCCTTTGAAAAATGGTCACCTCCGCATAGCATATAGGGATATTTTGCCTTTATTTTCCCTTTATCATTATCACTGTTGGTTGGTCTTAGAGTCTCCTGTTGGCTTCCACATTTTTTATTTCTATTTTTACCTTTCTTTTTATTATTACCTAAGGTTTGAGTACTTTGAATAGAGTTGACCTCGGTGGAAACCTTAGGAGTTGAAGGAGTAGGGGTGGTAGTTTGGGGTTTCTTGGTAGTTTTTGCTGTTGACGAGGACTAGATTGAACCAACAATCCCATCAACAGGTACTTCTACTGGTGGCTTGGCAGGATCGGTGCTTGGGTGAGGAGCATGAGGAATCAAGTCATAAAGAGTTCCAGACTAGGAATAGAACAAGTCTAGATACTGGGCTCTACTAATAGCCTGCTCTTCAGTAACAGCACCACCCATAGCCACATCTTGGGCAATAGGAGGAAACAAGGATTTGGTAAACCAATCAGCTAACAACTGATCCGGAATAAGGGCCTTAATAAGCCTTCTCCACCTTCTCCACTCATGAATATGATCGGATACGTGGGTGGAGGTGTTCTATAGCAGAGAATTTAAAAGATTAGTGCCCATTTCATAATGAATAGGAAGCTGAAAGTGTGTAAGAAACACGGTTGCCAACAAGCCAAAATCCACAAACGAATGTTGTGGTAGTTCAATGTACCACTTTGAGACTGTACCGGTCAAATTTAGTTGAACAAGTCGTAACCGAACAGAATCATCCATGAGGGGGTTCGAAGAACACCACAAATGGAATATCATAATATGGTTCTTTGGATCGTCTCCCTCCTTCCCATCGAAATTTGGGATATACGATGGTAACTTTACCAGAATGGGAGGCCATGAGGGATTGTGTCGAATGGGGTCATTAATCAACTTGGACAAGTCAGGTAAGTCCAAAGTTGCTAGGAAAGGTAACTGCCAGTTGGGTTGCACATACTGCTAATATTGATATGGCATATGATTACCAGTAGGACCATAAGTGGACTAAAAAACAGGTTGATGTGATGAAGGACTACCAAAAAATCCACCCACAGGGGGTTGATCTTTGGAAATTAGGACTGCTAGGGCCACTAGAGACTTTAGGAGGAGGACCACTAGGAGCACCAAGACCACTAGGAGGCGGACCAACAGACCCTCCAGATCCACCAGGAGGTAAACCTCCAGAGCCTCTGGAACCACAAGGCGGAGGGACACTAGACCCTCTAGAGCCATCAAGAGGAAATCCACCAGGCCCTCCAGGACCACCAGGACCACTAGGACCATAAGGAGGAAAGTTGTCAGATCCTTCAGTACCATTAGGCCCCCCAGGGGGAGGACCTCCATAAGGCAGTCCTCTGGCACCTCCCACATTATGTATAGGTATCCCCCCCATAGCTGGCATGTAAGACCAGTTGGGTTTCCCCCAGTGCGTAAAAGTGTTACTAGAGTATGGAATTCCAACATAAGGCATCCCTATAGGATTGGATGGATGATTAATATTACCTACATGTATGTGATAACCATAACCTCCAGAAGATTGAATGGTTACAGGTTGTGCCCCCAAGGGCTGACCTGAACTAGATGGGGGATTAACCACATCAGTATGGGTGAGAGGGACATAAACTGTAGATGGTTCTATATTAGAGGTCTATCCTTGACTAGGTACAATTCTGGTGTTAGATAACATAGGTCATGCCGGGGGTTGCCCCCTGGCACTAGAAGGTACAAACAAAATGGGAATTGAAGGTTGATCCCCAGGTGCAGAAGATCTGGGAGGATTAGGAACAGACATAATATGGGAGGTGGTATTTTGACCTGGGTTGTGGGGTGTTATTGGACAATCTATAATCGGTTCAATGGGTCTCATAGAATCGGCAAGTGAACGATATCCCACAGGAACAGATGTGGAACAAGATGGTGTCGGGCCTAATAGGTCATCTATATGCTTGTCAATCTCCTGTGCACGGAGAATGGTAGCACGGTATTTCCTACCTTCTTCTTCATCTTCAGAAGAGTTTAAACGAGTGCCAAATGAGGAAATGTCCTGTCCTACAGGGATATCCCAAAATGGAGCATTGGGACCAAAATCTAGACGGGTAGTATCACCAACATGACCTTTCATGGGAGAATGGAATGAGGTATTTCCCCAAGAATGTTGTTGGACCAAGGGAGGTGAGTGTGAAGAATATGGTCCTCCACTTTCTGCAACCACATTATCTCCCACTTGGGAGGTGGTAGCAGCTCCTTGGTCGATAGCTTCCATTGGATTTTCTCCTGAACCAGGAATAAAATTGGGTGGCAAGCCCCGTACTCTTCTGGACTGTCTTAAATCAGATAGTTTGTACAGCTCCTATCTAAACTAGGGTCTGAAAATCTAGAAAACACACCAAACATTTCCCTACACAAGCTATAGGTCAAAACAAGCACACTTAAAATGATAGGAGGAGTTCAAAAATTCAAGTCTCTCACCAGGATTGTCAAGAAGGTGCCACTCACGATATACCTCGAGGGTACGTGCGTAGTAATCTCCCCAAATTTTGTTTTCGATGTATGGCTCCAAGCAAGATAGCCAAAGGGATTTTCTTAGATGGATAGGGTATCCTAGTGGGGTCTCCCAATATACTCAAGGTACATGGGAGCTCGAATTGGTAGTAGTGTTTTCTAATGCATAACCATACACAAGGGGCCTTCTGATATACAATCGAGTACGTGAAGTACCTTTATATATACCTCAAGCGTACATGAAATGCTGTTCGATATACCGACAATACGTGGAAGAACTGCGCGAGTCCCAGAATGTAATGCAGACAAATAATGACAACTCCTACGCTTAAAGACACCCGAACACGTCTCTAACCTATCACTCCAATTGCTACGTAAATTTTAACCTATAAATACCATCAATTTTAAAGTGGATGGTTAGGTGAATGGATGATGTTTTGACAAAAAAGTAAAACCATGAAGTATGCTTATGCAAAAATATTTCACTTTACCATTCAGTATGCCTACTTATAGGAGGGAAAGAGAGTATTTTATTTTGTTTCAAAACCAAAAATACTTCCAAACAACAGTCTTGAACACAAAATCAAATACAAGCAGCACTTTCCAAACTGATTTCTCTTTTTTGAAAGCAATAAAAAGGGGGAGAATCTCTTTTCCTAAAATTAAAACAAGAAGCACACTACATGCAAATGCACTCTATTTTTTCAATTTTCTCTTAAAACATAGGCAAATCTAACTTAAAACTACCATATTTTTTATCTTGATTGAGATAGTACTAAATGCATAAGAGATGAAAGAACATGAAGAGCCTGAAAGCTTGTGAAGCCAATCAGAGATCTAATGTCCAATGCTCAATTATGATAACCTAATCCCAGTAAAAAAAATTCTTTTTTAAAGGAAGGAAAAAGAAGTTCTCTATGCAAACAAGAAATGAAACTAAGATTCTAATTAAATGTTCTTCTTTTAGTCTATTAAACAGAAATGAAAAGAGATCGTACTAACACCCTAAGCTTTTCAAAAAACAAGAAATCCTTTCTCAAACACAACCAACAGGCATAGAAGCAAATGAACAATCAAAAAACCTAGTCTAGCTTTTGAATGTCCCAATCAAACCAATCTTAAACCATAAAATTTCAAACCACAAGAATCAAATTATTTCACACAAGCCTAACAGTGCAGGACTGAAAGCAAAACAACTCAAATTTTTACAAAAAAAATGAGGAAAAGAAGGTCTTGGAATGATTCCTACCTGGGACCGCGCTTCTATGGTGTTGACAGAGTGGTTTTACCCCAGCGTTGCTTCTCACCAATAGGATACAGGTGGTGGCACCATGTACTGCTCACTCTATTCAGGTGGTGGCACTACTCCTCGTCCACTGCATGGGCATGGTTCCATGTGAAAATCCAAAACACAAAGAGAACAATAGATCAAGTCAGGAAAAGACCAAATCAGGGTAAAGGCTGATAGATTGAGTATAAAAACAGAGCAAAAAAGGTTGAAATGATTCAAATCTAGAAGTTTCAAACCCAAATTAACTAATTCAAATAGAATATCTGACTGAAAAGAGTTGGAGAAGGAGCCTGGATTCAGAAAAGAGTTGAAGAACTGAGGAAGATCAGAATGACTGATACACAATTTCCCAGCGGAGTCGCCAGATTTGTTAGTTGGAATATTTCACCTTCTGCAGACAGTAAAGTGTTCCACTGGTCTAAATGGTTCAGATCCAGAAAAAATGAACAACACAGGTTAAAGACCCTCCCTGGATGTCATAGATACCTGGAATGTGATGCTTCGACAGTAACCCTGTGTACCTCCAATCAAATTAAACATGCAAACAAATCAAAGATGCCAGAATATAATCTATTGATCCATGTTAGTGACTAAGGAAATCAAACAACAACAATAATGTGGGACAGAAATCAGCTTTGCATTAAGATAAAATGGAGAAGTTTACAACCAATTAATCCTTAGTGTTGACATGCATCTCCATGAAACGAAACACTCTCATCCCCATAAGCTCCAACTTTTGCTCTCTATGCTGTCCAATGGCTTGGGCCAAGTAATCAATCCAACAGCATAACAATACCTTAAGAGTTGTCCCCTCAACCATGGACATGAGCTTGTATTTATAAGGCTCAATGGATAGGGATGGTTGAGATATTTGTGGATGAGGTGGCCTCTAAGATCCTAGGATGAGGGATCTCGAGCTCAACTAACCCACAATGATAGGGATAAGAGAGGACATGAGGCTCATGATCTAGAACCCTCGAGAATCTTCTCTTTTTCCCATTTTACCTAGGGTACCACTTTTCTCCTTCAATGACAGAGCGGTTCAGGTAAGAAATACTTATGAACTCAGGGCCATAAGCGGTGGCACCACTTGTGGATAACAAGGAATAGGCAATGTGAGCAAGGAACCGCTCTTGGAAAAAGGGGAAGGAGTGGTGCTGATCATTTTTGTGAAATATTGACAAAATGGTATGAGTTTCCACTCCAAGTGCTGGGATTCAGGGCAAGTAGGTATAATAGGATTCTTATCACATGATGGTGATAGGATTTTGGTATAACAATATCTGCGAACCAAGGGGTTTGGAAATATACATCAAATAGATGTTCATCGGGAAAAGTGTCATCAACTGGTTTAGTACCGTCTTCATGTTGAATATGGGAAAGGAAATCTACTACGATATTTTCTTTACCAGGTCGGTCAATGACAATAATGTTAAATTCTCACAATAAAAGAAGGCACCGGGTCACTCTACCATTGGTGTTTTGTTTATTCATTAGAAATCTAATGGTAGAGTGATCGGTATGCACAAAAACTTCATAACCTGTGATGTAATAATGAAACTTATTAATAGAATAAACTACTGCCAAAAATTATTTTTCAATAACAGTATAATTGAGTGCGGAGGGAGTCAAATTCTTGCTAATAAAATAAATGGCATAAGGTGCTTGTCCTTCTTTTTGTCTGAGGACTCCTCCTATGGCAATATCAAAGGCATCAATAGATATGTGAAAAGGAAGGGACCAATCGAGGCCCCTAATTATTGATGCTAATGATATTTTAGCTTTTAGGATTTCAAAAACATTTTGACAATATTATGTCCACTGGAACTCTGTGTCCTTTGTAAGAAACTTAAACATTGGTGCAACTATTTTACTGAAATTTTCAATAAAACAACGGTAATATCCTGCATGACCAATAAAGCTTCTTACCTATTTCTAATTTTTGGGAGAGGGAAGGCCAACAATTACTTTGATCTTCACTGGGTCAACCTTAATTCCTTGGGAGGAAACATGGTGTCCCAAAACTATAGCTTCTGTCAGTAACATTTTACATTTCTCATGACTAAGGGATAAATTTGTTTCTTGACATCGGATCAAGACCTTCTCGAGGTTGTCAAGGGCTTCTTGAAAAGTATTACCATAGGCCGTAAATTCATCCATGTATAGCTCCACACAGTCATGTATAAGATCAGAAAAGATTCCTAAGACTTCTCACTAGAAAGTGGCAGGTGTGTTACATAATCCAAATGGAAAAACTTGATAAGAATATGTTCCCCAAGGGCATGTAAAAGTGGTCTCGTCTTGATCTTCAGGTGTTATTAAAATCTGGTTTTAACCACTATACCTGTCAAGAAAGGAAAAATATTGTTTACCTAACAAAGTATCTAATACTTGATCAATAAAAGGTAAAGGAAAGTAGTCTTTAAGTGTAGCTTTTTTTAGCTCCCTAAAATCAACACAAATACGCCATTTCCATGTAACTTTATTTGGGAATACTACTAAAGGAGATACCCATTTATTGTCGAAGATAGGATAGATGAAACCAGCAGCGAGGAGTTTTTGTAATTCTTGTTTTAATATATCCTTTAGAGCAGGATTCATCCTCCTCTGTGGTTGCCTTACAGGTGACATGCTTGGATCCATATAAATATGGTGAATATAGGTATCAGGGTGTATACCCTTCATATCGGCGTATTCCCATGCAAATTCTACAACTTGTTTCTTAAGAACTTTAAGCAGTTGTGCTTGTTGGTTTTCACTTAATACTTATACGTTTATATGTAGAATTTTTTTAGGGCCAACCTCACAAGGTATGGTATATGGTCCTATATTCTCTTCAATCATGAAAACACAAGGTGTTTCTATAAACATGGAAAGAGCCATATTCTCTTGAAACTTATCTCCAAAAATCTGATCGAGTTGAGCAAAAGACTGAGGGAAATCTGTACAGGTTGTCGAAGAAACAAACTGGTTTAATATGTTCTCAGTGGTCTGCTCCTGAAGTGCCCAAGAGAAATCACTAGGAAGGGAGAGATCATCAAATTATTCATTCCCAAAAGAAAAATTTAACCACCATGAATTTTCATTTATTGGTTGTGCTGGGGGGTATAAAATAAGTCTTTGTATGGATAACCCATTGGAAATAGTCATCTCTCAATCCCTACATCCTATAAAAGCATTTTCAGTAGCTAACCATGGTCTTCCCAAAATAATAGGATATCCTTTAGAAGGATCCTTTGATTCTACGACCATAAATTCAACAGGGTATTCCCATGAGGCTACTGATACAACAATGTCATCTAGGACTCTAGTGGGTTTACCGTAGTGCAATCTACTAATTCTAGGATGGAAGGAGTAGGTCGAAGAAATTGTCCCAACTGTAAAGCTTTTAAAACTATGGTGGTCATCATGTTAATGGCAGATCCTAAATCGATTAATGTATTCTCTATGGCAGTGGTGTTTATAATTACAGTCACTCTTGGGGCTCCTGGATTTGTATATTTTGCAGTCTGGGACTGACCTATCATACATTCAGACATCTCTCCTATAACATGAATTGTAAGAGGGTCCTTTTGCTTCTTTCCTGGGCGTTTAATACATAGCTCCTTTATTACCTTACTATATATTGGTATGTCTTTTATAGCTTGTAGTAGAGGGATTTTAATACAGATATTCTTTAATTCACTCACAGTGTTATACTCCGGATGAACTACAGTTTTTTCTATCACTAGTCTTTCTGGAAATGGAGGGACTCTTTGCTCCTGAATAGTTTCTTGTAGAGGATGGGTGTATACTAGAACCTTTGTAATGTTCACATCCTCCAAAATAGCATCATTCATGGGTTCAATTGAATCTTCTTCTTCTTTATTTGGTTCCTAAATGATGACTGATGACTTGGGTTTATTATTCACAACTCTTCCCGATCGTAATTGAATTTCATGTACAGGTACAGTCAATATAAGGCACAATGGAAGAGTTTTCAACTCAATGTTGTTAAGAGATTGAGTTGGTTTATTATTAGGGTTAGGTATTGGTTGTGTAGGTAATAATGTCAGTCGAGGAGGATTTGCATTCTGAAAGTGATGAGGTTGATGTTTTATAAAAGGAACTAGAGGTACAATCCAGGTGACATTTGCTGGAAATTTGTTTGATTCTGAGGATAAGGATGATTAGGTGTAGGGACAGGTTGTGGCTAAGGATATGGTTTTCCTCTCCATCCTTGTGACCAATCTTTCTATTGTGGAAATTGAGGAGGAGCGTACTGAGGTGGCCAATTCTTCCAACTTAAATTGTTCCATTGTTGAGGTGGTTGATACAGAGGATAATAGAGTGGAGATTACGGTGGAAAGTTTGAATATGTTGGTTGGTCTCTAGGTTTCCAAGGATTCCTCCTAGATGTTTCAGCTACATCCCCACTCTTATAGATGGCTTCCAACCCAATAAAGGATGGGCAGTTATCTGTTGGATGCTCTTCTATCCAGATGTGACATACAGAGATGTTGTTTAATGGATGTTCCCTTTGGGGATGCTTAGTTCTACATCTTGGACAAAATATACTCGGTTTTTCTCATTCTTCATCCTACCTCTTCTTAGCTTGTAAAGAATCTAGTTAAGAACCCATTGCTCCTAATATATCTGTTTTGAAATTATCCAACAATTTTCCTAACTCTACTCTTGTAACTCCACCTGAACTAGGAACATTTCCTCTTACATTTCTACTAAAAGGCTCTCAAAAAAATTTCACAACTTTCCCTCTACTCCTAGAATAATTTTTACACATTTCACCGATTTGTGCAAAATTTTTATGAGAAATATCACCATCTTCCATGAGATTAAGACTTTCTAACAAGTCCTCAGAGATCTCCTAAGGAAAAGTGTACATGCTGCATCTTCTTAGAGGTCATTATATTTAGACTTATGCAATGTATAAATGAACCTTTTGAGATAATCCTTCAGGCTCTCATCTTCAAGTTGTTGTATCTTGAATATATCATGTCAAGAGTCCTTGGGTTTGCAATACTCTTGATATTTTCCAAAAAATGAAGTTTTCATATCATCCCAAGTCCTAATAGTGAATTCTCCTAATCCCGTGAACCATCTCAAGGTGAAATATTTTAGTGTAGCAAGAAAGAGTTTTAGTTTGTGAGCATATTGTAGATAATTATAGCTCCTACAAAGGATATCGAACTCAAACAGCAATGTGTCTAGTTCCTCATTACTTTTTCCATAGAAAGTAGGTAAGGAGGAAGGAGGGATGTTTTTCATAGTAACATCCTGCATTGTGTCTAAAATAGGGAACCCAAAGGTAGCCTTAGTTCAATTTTTCCCTTCTCCTTCTTCATTTCTAACTTCATCATGATCTTCATTTTCTCCCCATATTTCCATATAAGATGGATTCTTAACGTAAATATTCTTAGGAGGCTCTTTTCGAGGTGATAATGGGGCATCCCAATGTTCTTTTTTGGGAGAGATCTTCCTCTGATCAATCGTGTTTCTATTGAACCCTAGAGGGATAGTAGGTTCTACTGTAGAAGTTTCAATTTGTGAGATGACTGGATCTATTGAGGTTCCAAAGAGATATTTTACTTGGGAAGGATCAACAAAGTCAATGAAATTTGGATCTCCTACTAGTGAAAAAGGTGTGCTAATTGGATTTGAAACTAGTGGAGGGTTGGAGGTTTCTAATGGCTGATCCTCTTAAAATTCCTCAAGAATGGGGTCCTTTGGACCTTCCGCCAAGTTTCCTTCTCCTTCTATGGCTTCCCTAGTAAGATCTTCTAAGAGAGATTCCTTAGGTTTCAAGGTAGAACTACTTCCTATATGCATCTTTCAATACCTTTCTAGTGAGTTAGTAGTTGGGGAATTACGTCCCCTATAGCAGTTAGTAGGGACTTCAATAATTTTTTCGGTCTTAATAAATCTACCCTAAGGATCTCTAAGTCTTCTCATGAAAAACTTTAAACTAAAGAAAACCTATGCTACTATTGTTGGTGGATTTGGGGGAACTTGTTATAACATATGCGTAGGTTTTTACCTCTCCTCTTACCTCTCCCCCACTACCAACCTATTGCTAAACTTCATAAATACTTCTACTATACCTTACAGAACAACTCCCCAAAAATGGCACCAAAAGTGTTGGGTGTTATAATGTCTAAATTAATTCACCTGATCTTTAATTATCGACCAGGGTTGGTAGGATTAGATTTGACAATAATATATGTGAAGGTAGAGGGGTTCTTATGGTGTCGTGGAAATATTTTAACAAACAAGAGATCAAAATATATTTCAAAATGAAAAACCGAGTCAAACTCCTAAGAATTCAACTATTAAGTTAATTAAACTGGGACAAAATATTAAACTAAATAATTGATAATTTATTGAACTGAAAATGATATTATTAACAACTAATCTTTAAAATGGAAACTAAGATGCAGGGAAAACCTAATTAAGAAGAAAGTAGAAAACGTAATAAAGAAAAATAAATAGAAAGAAGAAAGTAGAAAACTTAATAAAGAAAATTAAATAGAAAGAAACAAGTAGAAAACTTAATAGGAATGTTTTTGAATTTTGTCCTACAAGTCTCTTTCAGCAATCACACAACGAAAAAGGAACAAACTAAAAACATACTAAGGATAACACATATAACACTGAATTTATATGTAAAGGATAAATCAATCCAAAGGAATAATCACAAAACAATATACTAGTAAAAAGAAATCAGAAACAATATTCAAGAAACAAAAACATAAACAACTTAACACATATTCAAGGTGAAAAGAAGTAAGGAAAATGATAAAAAGTTAATAAATAATCTAAAACATTCTAAATTTAACTTCAATGTTAAATAAAACTATTATCTAACTATCTCAGTCAAAACATAATTCAAACATTAACAAAACATAACTGAAAACAATCTCAAAATACATAAAAACACTAAAAATGAAACTAAGGGCTGAATGACAGACTGAATTGTGGGTCTAAAATGGGTGGTCAAATGGCAGTTTAAACAGGCTGTCTGAATAACTGTCTATACAGTTAAAATAATAAAAATTAACCTAAATGATCTAATCTTCAGCTGAATTCATGTAGATCCAGAATTAATACATAAAGACAATAAATAAACCTACTTATTAAGCAAATTTAACAGTGACATGAACTTAAAAAAATTCATAAACATAAACTTAAAGAAACCGTTGCATGTTAATAAACTAAATTTAAATTGCATAAACTAATAACAAAAAAGAGACAGAACTGAATTTAAAAGCAATCTATTATATTTACTTGTAAATAAACTGAACAGGAAACTAGAAACGAACTGACTGAAAAATGGATTCAAAAGCAAATTATGCATGCAGTCTAGTTACTTAATCCTGGAAATAAAAATGCATTACAAAAAACAAATGAAATAATACAACTAACTGGAAATAAAACTAACTACAACAGAAATTAAAAAATAAAAAAATAAAAAAACAAGAAAAGAAAGAAACCTCTGGTTGATGAGGGGCCCTCTCAGCAATCAGGGGTGGTGAATGGCTAACTTCTACTCAAATGCAATCTCCAACAACAATACATACATCTCTTTATTCAAACAATGGAACAAAAATACAATGTACTCAAGAACAAACTGATAAATTGTGAATTCTTTCCTAACTCTCTGATTCTCTAACTCTTCTAGCTAATTGAGCTCTCACACATAGGCTGATATATACCATAGTTTATAGAGATACAAAGCAAGTGGTCGAATTCTCTCTAAATTGAGTCAACTATAAAGGCACATAACAGATCACAAGACAACCCAAAGGATCTTCCCTTCTTCAACGTGGTTCTGGTCTTCTTCACTGGACAGCAAATGCACAAGATCCTTCTTCAGCATAGTAGGTCTTCGGATGTGGTGCATGGGTCCTTCTTCAGCACAAACCTGAACTGGTGGTGAACATATGAGAATGCACAGCAAGTTTTCTAGAACATAGGTTAACACAGCAACCCAGCGCATGATCAGTAGGTAAGGTGTCAACAAAGGAGGCTGAAATTTGGCATATTATCTAGAACATGAACTCCATTACCTAGACACGTGGACAGCAGGACGTTTGCAGGTTTTTTCACATTTTAAATTCATTAAATTAATTCTCAACAACACGCAGTCTGGTTAGTGATATGGACAAAAAGTTCAACAACAATATGGGTCGTGATTTGGATACGTTGGGCATCGAACTAGGGTGAACGAAGTGTCTGTTTGCTGGCACACTTTAGGACTACAGTCTACAGCAACACGTTTCAACATATAGAAAACTACCAATGAGTTTCACGAAGCGGGATGGATGACAAGATGGACGTACTATGCGCAAGGCAGGCTGAATGCATAATTGTTATTAATGTGTCCCAAAATATAATAAAATCTGCAAACAAATATATAAATTAATTCATACATCAAATGTGCTTTAATAATGTCAATTTTAATTAATAAAATAATAAAAATGATAATAATAAATATATTTCATATAAACCTTAAATTCATACATACCTAAGCTAAATAGTGATCTACATGACATAAAATATACAAAAAGATAATAAAAAATATGTTTAAATGAGTAATTTAAAAAGATAACAATTCTAGGATCAACGATGACCAAGTCCTCATGTGGCCAAAAGGAAAGACTATAGATGATGCAGTTGTAATCGGAGAACAAGAAGGAGGACTATACAAATTGAAGGGCCAACTAGAACAAGCTTTGGTCCATGACTCGGTAGAGCCAAATGAACTTTGGCATATAAGGCTTGCAGATGTGCACTATAGGGAACTACCTCTCGCAAGAAAAGTTGTTGAAGGACTTCCAGAAATGCATGCAAAACATGAAGGCGTTTGCAAAGGATATGTGAAAGGAAAGAACACAAAGAAGACATTTCCAAGCAGTGAAAGCAAGGCAAAAGGAATCTTGGAAATAATTCACTCCGATGTATGCATCCCGATGTCATCCAGCTCATTAAGCAGGTATGTATACTATGTTTCTTTCATTGATGATTTTTCTAGGAAGACATGGATATACTTCATGAAAAACAAGGATGATGTATTAAGCAAGTTCAAAGAGTTCAAAGGCCTGATTGAGAATCATACAGAAATTCAAATCAAGAACTTTCGATCAGACAATGGCATAGAATTTACATCTAATTAATTCAAAGAATTATGCAGAGATTCAGGGATCAAGAGGGATTTAATGACTCCATATAATCCACAACAGAATGGGGTCATAGAAAGGAAGAATAGAACGATAATGGAAGTTACAAGGGAAATGGTTCATGATCATGATATTCCTATGCACCTATGGGAAGAAGCTGCTAGAACAACTATGTATGTACAGAACTGTACTCCACATAGATTACTCGAGAATAAGAAACTTGAAGAAGTCTTCTCCGACAAGAAACTAGAATTCATCCATCTCAAAATATTTGGTTGTCCAGTATACATACACATTTTGAAAGAAAAGAGGACAAAGTTATATCCTTTAGGGAAAAATGGTATATTTCTAGGATATAGTGAAAGCTCGAAGGCTTACAAAATATACTTCCCAGGATTCAATAATATCGACATCAGTAGGGACATAAATTTTGATGAAGACTCAGCTTACAAAAGATCCAAAAAAATACCTGTTGAATACCCTAAAGAAACAAAAATATCCAGAACTCAAAATACAACTATGAACGATACAACTCAAGAAGAAGATCGAGAAATTGTAGAACCCCAGGAACCTGTAGATCCACCCAAAGATAAGAACCCTCGCAAGAGGAAACCTGCATGGGTATGTGAGGCTATCTAAGGTGCAGAAATATATGTGGCTCCCAAAGAAATACATAGAGAAAGGAAAATAACCAGGTCCTGCTCCAGCTACGGTATCCCCATTATGTGACTTCATTGATAAAGAACCTTCCAACTATGAAGAAGCGGAAGAGAAGAAAGAATGGAAGGATGTTATGATCGAGGAGTACTAGTCGATCATGAAGAATGATGTCTAGGATGTTGTCCCAAGACCATAGGGAAATTCTGTCATGACTTCCAAGTGGATCTACAAGATCAAGCATGTTGCAGATGGTAGCATAGACAAATATAAAGCAATATTTGTGGCTCATGGCTTCTCCCAGAAAGAAGGGATATATTATGAAAATACTTTTGCACCTATGGCCAGATACACTTCCATCAGATCGATACTTGATCTGGCTGTAGTAATGAAATGGAAGATACACCAGATGGATGTCAAGACTGCTTTCTTGAATGGTGTAGTGGAAGAGGAAGTGTATGTGGAGAAGCCACTCAGTTTTGAGACACATGATAGGGAGACTCATTTGTGTAAATTAAAGAAATCCCTATATGGTTTGAAACAGGCACCCAGGACATGGTATAGAAGAATTGATGGCTTCTTATATAGTTTGGGATTTACCAAGAGTAAAGCAGATTCCAACCTTTACTACAAGGTTGAAGAAGGGAACCCAATGATACTCCTACTATATGTAGATGACCTATTTGTAACAAGTGTATATGGGTTGATTGCTGATACAAAGAGGAAGTATGCTGTCGAGTTCGAGATGAAGGACTTGGGTATGATGCACCACTTTCTAGTTGTTACGGATAAAACTTCCTATAGCTTGGGGTGTACCACAACAAACAAAGAAACCACAGAAATCATTCCCTTCCCAATATGCAAGAGAAATAAAACAACTAACACTAAAGATTCTCGAAACATACCTTATTCTGGATGGTTGAAGTTGATCCTCGTTGAGCTTTTTCCAATCCCTCTTTGTGTTAGAAATTTTCTCTCAACGACAGCAAACAAGACAAGCATGATATATAATATAGTGTTAGGCCTACTCTATCATATATAATCAATAATGTATAAGAAATTAAACCCATCCATGGATAAAATATTCATTTAAATGCACATTATTGGATAGGAAAATATATTTCTATTAATATAATCATATATTACACAAGTGACAACCTCTATCGACACGGCTACGAAATGGAGAAACCAATTCCTCCACCACCTTAATCCTCCATCTCTCGATAGGAATCTCACAATCAAAGGAAATCATGGGAAGAACACAAAGTGATCCAAGGGACAAAGGGATGCAGACTCAAGTACAAGCAAGCTATGACAACAATGGACTATGGTTCTCTTGCTTTTCAATTCCTCCCCTTCAATGTATCCAAGGGGTTCCTTATATAGTGCTTCAATGGGGTAATGGAAGGTCAAATATGAGCGATCTCAAGGCATATGGAAGTCCAAGAGACAAGTGACTCAGATCCACATCAAGGAAAACTTGAAAAGTATTTGGACTTATGCACACATCCCGGTGTACATGGGTTTAAGGGTAATATCCACGTATATATGTGAGAAAGGTATTAAAAGTCATGTAAAACCAATAATAGGTGTTTTTAGGGATGATATTGGAAACATCAAAGGTACAATATTGGTCCATGGGGTCCAAAGAGTCTGCAGAGGGATAGGGAAGGCCATAAATGTGTGATCAACCATGTGTGGTAAAATCAGCTATAACACTAGGGATGGAGGTGTGAAAGAATGTGGATGGAATCTCCCTAGGAGAAGGAAAGTATGCAGTAGAGATCCTGGATGATGGATTGCAAGGCCATGACCACACCTATGGAATCAAACCTTAAGCTACTGAGTGATGCTTTATCAGAGTCAATTGATGCCACGATGTATCATCAAATGATTGGGTCCTTGATGTACCTGACAGATACAGGACCATATATTTTCTTTGTTGTGAACACATTGAGCTAGTTCCTAACAAATCCTAGACATGTTCACTTGATTGCTGCAAAGCATATTCTAAGGTACCTAAAGGGTACAGTTTATTATGGGCTCAAGTATGAGGCAAATCAAAATATTAACCTGGAGGGTTATGTTGATTCATATTGGGCAGGCAGTGCCATTGATAGGAAGAGCACTTCGGGGTTCTGCTTCAATATGGGATCAAGTGTGATCTCTTGGTTTAGCAGGAAGAAATCCTACGTGGCACTAAGTAGATCTAAAAGAGAGTATGTTGCAACTTGTTTGGCTAGTTGTAAGGTAGTGTGGCTAAGAAATCTACTATCTGATTTTTTTGATCTCCAGTTGGATGCTACTTGTATATATTGCGACAACTAGAGTTGTGTGAAGTTGTTGGAGAACCCGATGTTCCATGACAAGTCGAAGCATATTGAGATCAAATATCACTATATCAGGTATATGGTGCAGAGAGGAGTAGTGAAGCTCTAGTATGTTGCGAAGAATGAAGAGATAGCTGATGTGTTGACCAAGCCATTATCTAGAGTGAAGTTTGAGTACTTCAGGGAGAAGCTTGGTGTTCCCCAGATTGAGGTTCCCCCCAAAGGGAAGTGATGAGTCCGAGATCCTTTCTGACATGTATGCTAGATGTGTTCCTCACATGGTCAAATGTAAGTACAGAGCCTTTATGACATGCATGTTGGATGTGTTCCTCGCAAGGTTAGATGTAAGTGCATAGCCTTTCTGACATGTATGCTGGATGTGTTCCTTGCATGGTCAGATGTAATGGCGAGCCTTTATGACATGGATGTTTGATGTGTTCCTCCCATGGTCAGATATAAGTGTTGGATAATATGAATGCCTACATGGAGGCTAGGCCTACAACCAGCATGAAAAAGGGTTGGCTCTCTAGAACTTCCTATGATGAGTAGAATTGAGAGATAGCACCAATTGATTGAATTAATAGAAGCAGTGATGATGATGATGATCCAGTGACGATCCAGTTTTGATGATGATCCAGCTTTGATAATGATCCATTGATGATCCATATTTGATGATGATCCAGAGAAGAAGACTTGTGCTGATGTATTGTGTCAAGAGAATACCTTCCTAGTTAAAAGGGAGTGTTGATGTATTTGTAACTTTGGAATGTATTCATTTGTATATTTCATATATTGTATTTGATTAGTCCCTAATGTTCCTATCGGGAGAATCTGTAATGTAAACAAGTCATGTAAAGTCATGGAGGTTAACCCTCCTAGTTGATCAGGGGTCAAAGTCCCCATGGTTTCGAGGCACTAGGGTTATTAGACTCTCCTAGAGAAGTCGGCCCTGGTGAGTTATTGTCAAGTCTGGAATTAGTATAAATAGAGAGTGAGTCTCTCTATTTATCACATAGTCATACACACTTAGTTGTAGGACATAAGTGAGAGAGAAGGATTTGGGATAAGAGAGAGAACAACTATTGGCAATCATCTTACTGTCTTTGGGTTTTACTGCTGCCATTGGTGCTTATTCTATCTCTGAGGAAGTTGTGGGGTTTTCTCCTTTATGGTTTCCCAAAGGAAAATATTTGTGTCCATTGTCTCTTATGATTGATTCATGTTGTGCTTGTTATTCTCTCAGTTAATACCCTAAGATAATATTTTCTAAATGATAAAAATCTAGCATTTCTCATGTCAAATGAAGAGCACCTTTGTGGTTTTTCTTGGATAGGTTTCCACATTAGATACTGTGTCAAATGTGTTAATGATAAATATGTTGTGTCACATGTATGTTGTTGTTGATGAATGTTTATGTATTTTCTTACAATTGAGTTATATGAATTTGTCACACTGTGGTAGTCGGAGTCACCTATACTCCATGATATTTACTGTTATAGTATATATTAATGGTTGAATAGAGTCGCATCTTAACTGTGCATAATCAGTAAAAGTAACCTTGATCTGGATTTATGTGGGAACAAAATTAACGAACAGATAGATAATCATAAATATATCAATATTGTAAAGATAATAGATGTACAGTAAACACATATTCTATTAAATAGTGGAAATAGAACAGACTATAAATACAACAATTAGAATGGTGGTAGCTATCACTGAGAAGAGATGTGGCTTCTATGCTCATATGTGACAAGATAATAATAAACTAAGGCCCAAATGGCCTATTTATAATAAGCATGAGGGAGAGAACCCCAAAAGTACAAAACATAACCCTAGACGATGAATCATCATAAAGTTTGCGGCCCCAAGGTAGTTAGTTTAACAGTTAACTTCTTGGGGTCATAATGTTTGCATACGATCTACGATTTGGGTGCTCGATAGCTCATTGGAAATATCTATAAAATATTTACATCTTTCTAGTGAGCCCAAATGCATGCCTTTGGCAAACATCTGTCCCATTGAATTGCCAAAAAATGTCGTTTAGGGCCTAAAAATGGCCTCGAAAGTTTGGGACCTGAAAAATTGTAGAAAATTAACTAGGAAGAAATGGTATCCATTGCATCAAGTATCGAACTGTGTATTGAGATGATCTCCTACAACATTTGTTGAAGTGAGCCTACCTTTCTTGACATCTCGACAGGGTTGTAATTGTTGTATGGATGATTTGTTTCTAGAGGAGTAACTTGAATCTATTGTCTTTCATTGTAGAGGTACTCGAATGGATGAGGGAACAATGACTTTGTTTCCTTTCTATTTCTGCTGAGAAAAGGGACCTTGTGCAAAGGGTGTGAAGGTGTCTATGATATGATGTTCTCCTTCAGAGGTAATTGTGAAGAGGGATAATTTCCTAGTGTGGGAGATTCTCTTCCTACCCTACGAGACAGTGGTAGGTGAAACTGTCTCTGTTATCCGATACCATTTTCCTCCCAAAGTGACAATGGCATTGTGAGTTCGCGACTCATATACAACATGATGCTTCCACATATATGGTCGTCATAAAAGAACATCACAAACTTCAATTGGGGCCACATAACATAGTAGCTCATATTCGAAAGGCTTGATTCCATATGGTTGGAGGAATTGTTGAGTAATGTAAATACCTTGTCCTTATCTTATCCAATTGATGTTGTAGGGTTGCGGGTGTGGTGTTGTCAGAAGCTCCAATATCTTAATGACTTCTGTTGAGATAAGGTTCTTTTGGTTGTTGTTGTCAACAGAAAAATGTAGTGAGATTCCCTTCACCCACATCTGCAAGTGGAAGAGGCACTCCTTTAACTCTAACTCTTAAGGCTCCTCTCATTGAATCTATGTGGTATCAATAGTGATAGTGGGTTCTACATCAATGATCTTCTTCCCATGGTCTACAGTTGTGGTATTAGGTTCTGAATATGAATCAAGATTTGATTCTGAAGCTTTGATCTCAACCACCAGTGACTACTTTGAGCGACATTCATCAGTGTTGTGCCAAGGAATTTTATGAAATTTGCACTTCTCGGTGTCCTTCTTTGTCTTTCCATTCCCCTTATTTTCTTGTGATGGGGACTGGTTGTCCTTTCCTTATCTTATCTCCTGCGGGCCATGGTTTCCCTTTCCTTTCTTTTGTGGTGGATTTTCAAGTCCAAATTCTTGCTCATTCTTTTGCTGAAATTTCTCCTCGATTTTGACAACATACTGATAGGTAGATCCAAGTGAAGAGATGTCGAGGAATTCCATCTCAGTTCATATGTACTGATGTATACCACCGTGATATTTCAATATCAAGTGTCTCTCGAGTCCTTGATATACAAATTTGTGCACGAGGTATGAAATTTGTTGGTGTACTCCAACATCGTCCAGTCCCTCTCTTGACAAAAATGCTCCATTTGGTGTACTAGTCATCATAGTTTCCCATAGGGTAATATTATTCCCTGACGGAATCTATGAAAGAATCCCAAGTGGGATTTGTCTCAAACATTCCAGACTCATTTGATTAGTTTTTCTCACAATAAGTATCCCACCAATGTTTGACATGGGGGTCCACCTTAAGTATCACAAAGGTGATCTTTTCCCTTTTGGAAAAATTGTGGACAGAGAAATACCCTTCTAGAACATTCAACCACTTATCTAGGGAATAAGCATAAATATGGCCTTCAAATAAAGGAATATCAAATTTAAATTATACCTTGAATGGAGTTGCATATCTGAAATAGTTGATCTTTGAAGGTGCATCTACTGCTTCTGACATTCGTAGAAGAATCTGGGTGAAATTATCCATCATCTCATCCCTTTGTCATGTGAGGGATTCCTAAAGCAACAACTTGATAGGATCTCCTACTCTATTTTCTCTCTTTTCTTCCACCATGGGAGGTTGTTTGGGGCAGAGAGAGTGATCTTCCCCAAGTGAAACTAGCTCAAGACCAAACTCTTTATACCCTGGCCGCGTAGGGTACATGTGTCGAGAAACAATCAAAGATCATATTTCTCTGATACCACTGATCCATATTTATGTGGGAACGAAATGAAAGAATATATAGATAATAATAAACACATCCATATTACAAAGATAGAAGAGATACATTAAAAACAGATTCTATTAAATAGTGAAAATAGAACAGACTATAAATACAACAGCTAGAATGGTGGTAGCTATATATAAGAAGAGATGTAGATGATATGCTCATCTACGTCAAGATGATTACAAAATGAGGACCAAATGGCCTATTTATAATAAGCATGAGGGAGAGAACCCCAAAAGTCCAAAATATAACCCTAAAAGATGAACTGTCATAAATTTTGTGGCCCCAAGGTGGTTAGTTGAACAATCAATTTCTCGAGGTCATAAATTTCACATATCTCCGATTTGGGTGCTCGATAGGCCATTGGAAATGTATATATGAGATTTAAATATTTCTACTAGGTCCAAATGTTTGTTGTTGGCAACCAGTTGTGATCCAACCAGCAGTTGGCATGTTGTAGTTTTCATGTAGTCAAACTTCGATAAATTCTAGCACTTCAACTACTTTGATAGGTTCAGCATCAGTTTCAACAAGTCTGAAACTCGACACAACCGACCTTGAAAAATATTGACATACAACATCTTGACATGCCTTTTCGGCACCTATCAAACATCAGCAGATTAACTCTCTATCGTTTATGACAGTTGAACTTCTTAACCGTTATAACTTCTTGTAACTAAACGTAACGGGTAGTCACCCAAGTGTCTCAACATTCTATATAAATATGTACCTTATTGTAACAATCAACCAACTTTGATAGAGAAGAAGTGATAATAGAAATTGGTTCGAATTCTTGCATATTGTTTGTGTGTATACTTTTTGTCGATATAGAATATTTCATGCTTCCCTTGTTCTTTTTCTGAGGTTCTTCCATAACAATGCTCAACTCATTCAGTCGATTGTTGTCCTCAGTGTGCTCCTGGGCACAACTTGGACCATTGGTATTAGAGATTGAACTTGTTCATAGCCTAAGTTATATCATCACTTTCATTAAAGTTATTTAACTTATGTCTGTTCAAACACGCTCGCAAACTCAGCAAAAAAAGAGACACTTCCTTCGACTTCAGAAAAGATGGTTGAAGAAGCAGACAATAGACATGCAACTTATGAGACAGAACAAATCATAGAAAAATAACTGGCTCACCAGCAAACTATAATATTCACTCAGTTCAGCGATATTCTCATGTGATTCACTTTGAACTTTGGTGAATCCTCGATGCGACCTCACTCTGATAAGATCAACCCCTTCAAAGTCAAAATGAACCTAGAGATACTGAATCTTGAAGGAAATATTGACGCAAAATCCATCGATAATTGGGTACAACAATTGGAATCATACTACTTTGTAAATCAAATATCTAAAGTGGAAAAAATCACCATTGCATCCTTAAAGATGTCAACCTCCATACAATGTTGGTGGGAAAATTTATCGACAAAGATCAAAAAAGAAGGTGACCCCATAGATACATGGGTAAAATCTGTAGAGTATGTCTGAAAGGACTTTTACCCTCACAAGTATCTTAAACATTAATATAAGAAGTGGCAACAGCTAAGGCAGTGGAAAGACTAGTCCGTGCAGAGTTATACTGACGAGTTTTATCAACTCATGGCTAGAATTGGCGTCCAAAAAGAAGAAAAATTGCTTGTCCTGAAGTATGTTAGCGATTTATCCCCATATATTCTGCAAGATATAGAGTTTCTGATTATTAGTACGCTTTCATATGCAATTCTTTATGTCAGCAATCTTGAAGCCAAACAAAATGGAAAAGCATGTTTCACAAACAAGCCAACAAGTCAAACATCCGACAATAATTCATTGGTCGACTGTGACAAGTTGAAGAACCCTTCTTAGCTAACTCCATCAAAGCATGATCATAAAAATAAGAACTTTCAGAAATATAGGAGGGATCACAACAAACAAGATCCTACAGGAAATGGTGTGATTATCACAATTCAACATGGCATGATACATCAAAATGCAAAGTTAGGAATACATTTTTGGCAAAATTTTTGACATATGACTTGTCCAATAGAACCCTAGTAGAATTTGATCCAGATGGAGCAACCCTCTTGGCTTCGACCTCGACCACTCTGAGATCCTTGACTTCCGTCAACGAGGAGGAATGATAATTCCTTTTAAATACACAAATATGGGTTCAAAAAAATCCATTACATATAAATATGGATAATGGTAGCCAAAACAACTTCGCTTCTGAATATCTTGTGAAGAAATTAGGTCTTGTCACCACTTAACATCTGCAACCTTACAAAATCGGTTGGATGAAGGATGGACAGGAACTAAGAATCACATGCCAATGCAGACTCACCTACTTCATTAAGCTTTTTGAAGATGAAGTACTTTGTGATGTGGAACCAATTTCCATAGTCGATGCCTTGTTTGGGAAACCCTACTTGTGGGATCGACATGGTGCATATCATTCATAGCCTCAGAAGGTGATTGTCAAAATTTGGAATCAATGGAATGGCATATTAGAGAGACAACCCACATAAAAGGTTGCTATGATATCTTCCAAACAAACAATGAAGCTTATCATTCATGCTCAAATTTTTTCATTAATTATGATAAAGCCTCAACATTCCAGAAAGACTCCAACAATGAGTTGACTCAATGACCAACACAACTCTTGACAATGGAAACAAATCAACAATATTCTTGAGGAATACCGAAATGTATTTCAAGAGCCGAATGGAGCACCTCAACATTTCCAAGTAAAACACTCCATTGAACTTGTTCCTAGTTCTTCATTACCTAACATATCTATTTACAGAATATCTATACTCGAGAACAAAGAGTTTCGCAGGCAAATCCAGGATTTGATCAATAAGGCTCATATCCACCCAACTCTTCTTCTTGTGGAAGTCCAATTGTCCTAGTTCCAAATAAATATGGGACTTTGTGCATGTGCATCGACTATCGAGCTCTCAAAAAAATTTTAGTAAAGAACAGATACCCTCTTCCACAGATAGATGAACTCATCAACGCTCTAAAAGGTACTAAGTTCTTTACAAAATTCGACCTCAAGTCAGGATATCATAAAATTTTGATTGAGTCCATTGTTGTATCGAAAACGGATTTAAATACTAAGGAAGGATAGTTTGAATGGTTAGTCATTCCTTCCGGCTTAACCAATGCACCTGCAACCTTCATCATATATATGGATGGCGTTCTATTACCCTTCATTAGAGGAAATTTGGGGTCTAAAATGGGCCTTATAAGAAAACGTGCCAAAATAAGTTTTTGTGAGTTAGAATTCAAGAACCAATAGAATTTCAATA
>LPNX011050282.1:37057-163094 GCA_001517045.1 Pseudotsuga menziesii
CGGTAAGTGTTTCATTGTCTATCTCGAAGATATCTTGATTTACATTTGATCATGGGAAGAACATCTCAGATAGCTTCGAAAAGTCTTAGACACTCTCTAGCAACATTGACTATATCTGTACATGGAAAATTTATCATTTGTGATGAACAACATCAAATATTTGGGGTATGTATTTGACTCTGTAGGCATTCATGTCGACCTAGAAAAAGTACAGATCCTCAAATATTTCCCATTCCTCAAAAAATTCATGAACTAAGAAGTTTTCTTGGCTTGGCAAATTTCTATTGACGGTTCATACTTGGCTTCAGTCACATCGCATGACCTTTGAATTAGTTGACTAAAGGAAATGGGAAAATTGTCTTCAAATGGACACCAATGCAACAACAAACTTTGGAACAACTCAAAAACAATCTTTGTACTGTGCCAGTACTTGTTTTACCTGATTTTCATCATCCTTTTGAGATTGAGACAGAAGCATTGGATTATGCTCTTGGTGCAGTGATCACTCAGTCAAGTCACCCAGTCGTGTTTCATTCTGAAACTTTCAATGACATTGTTAGAAGGTATTCTATGTATGAAAAATAATAGTATGCCATTGTGGAAGAGCTTAAACAATGGAGACACTACATTCTTGGCAAGGAGACAGTCATCCTTACTCACAATAAACCTTTGTAGTTCGTTGCATCCATGTTGAAACTATAGACAACCCAAAAAATTAAGTGGATTAATTACCTGCAACAATTTCAGTTGGTAATTAAGAATCAAAAAGGAAAATTCAATGTTGCAGTCGATTGTCTCAGCCGACCACCCATTACTCCACTATCTACAGTGATGATTATGTAGGGTTACAAAACCACTTCTTGGCCATAATTGTATTATGTAGATTTTGATTTCTCCATAATTTATCGACATCTCCTTACCGACACGTTGTCTACTACCGACTACTTCCTGAAGGATACCTTGCAATTCAATCTTGGACAACTTTTTGTACCGACCAATAAGCACCGAAAGAAGCTCAATTGGGATGTGCACTACAACAAGACTACATGAAATTTTGGAGTTGTGAAAACACTTGTTATCCTCCATAATTATTTTACTGGCCTTCACTTAAATATGACATCAACTAGTACATTCAATCATGTGTGGTTTGTTCCATTGCTAAACCATCAAATCGATGAGAAGGACTGTATACACCCCTTCCAATTCCTAGTCAAACATGGTAATATATTTCTGTGGACTACTTGACGGGATATCCTACTACCAAACATCAGCATGACACAATTTTAGTAGTAGTTGATAGATTTTCCAAGATGGCTATCCTCATACCGTGTAAAAAGACTACGACATCACAAAAGACTGCTCATCTCTTCCTCGAACAAGTGTGGAAACATTATGGCCTCTCCACGACCATTATTCTTGACAAAGACATTATATTTGTTAGAACCTTTTGGAAAAATCTCTGGAAACATCTCAACACGAGACTTTCTTTGTCGATAGCCTTCCATCTGCAAACAGACGGACATACATATTACAAAAATTTTAAATTGCTTGGTAGTATAAATTCTCTACATGTACAACCATAAGCATCATCGAACATGGAATGACATCCTTCCATACATACAACACAGCTACAATCGTGCTCAACACAGTTATATGGGAAAGAGTCCTGTTAGCCCTAGAATTGAACCAAATGTTGTGGAAGGCTCATTCCTAGGTAACAACAGAACTGCTTTAGACTATGCTTATGGCCCAACATATTCAAAGAGGGATATCTCATTTACTTACCAAATTTTCTCATGCAAGATATTCAATCGAGAATGGTCAAGAGGTCAGATTCTTGAATGGGGTAGGTATGTTGTTATAAGGTGTAGGTGGGTTGATCAGAGAGGGGGAACATTGGGCAATGGATTCAACATCCCTGGTATGGAACAGGTTGCAGGAGGTAAAGAATTGTGGAAATTTACAGACATAGGAAAGGTAGCCGCCCATCTTTCAATCAGGAGATATTTAGCACGTGACTAGTGGATGAGAGGAAATAGTCCATCACGTAGAGCATTTACAAGATTAATTATGCATGAATTTAGAATAAATTGTTTAAATTTTTTTGAAATAAAGGGCCGAGAGCATACAGGATGAATTCTGGCCCTTATACACTACTGTCCAAACATGAAATCAAATAAAAAATTGGAATGAAAAATAGGATAAAAATTCACGCAAGGAAGTTACATATTGAAAGAAAATACGACGCAGGAATCTCTGCCATGAAGAATTATCTTTCCTCTACAATTTTATTCACAGCACAGAAATCCAGAAACAAATTACAATGGAGATCCTCGACCCTTGAAAGTTTCCCAACCAACCCCCATCTCCCTCTACTAGGAGTATATTTTTACTATCTTAGACCTAAGACTAATCCCCGAAACAAAACCTGGAAACTATTTTCAATCACAATCAGACACTAACAGTTTAGAGTGTGGTACTATTGCCATGATTTACAAATATTAACCTACATTATGGAATAAGTGGGTGTGCTCGGCCTGGATGATTACCCGACATTTCTTTAAACTTCAGCCTTCGATTCATGATCAACCTTCATCGGGACCATCCGATCATGTGCATGTTAACATTTGGCCAATCTTCCCTTGCCTAATCGAGCGAGCACTTTCAAGTTGTGGAATCCTCCATGTATGTTGATCAATCCTGACCCTTCATTGTGACCATTGATCTCCACATCCAGTACCACTTTTCACGACTTGGAATTGTGATTTTATCCATGCCAGTTTAGACCGTGAAATTATCTATAGACATGGATATTCTCAAACTCTTATCTCCACCATCAGATATCTCCATCCTTTAATCCATTTCACAATTTTTGAATAGCTCCTTCTTTCATGCACGTTTTCCCAACAGAATCGCCTCAGGCCGTCGATCATGCTTCTCCTTGATCTCGCCCTTTCATCGCTTATCCCTTTTAACAGGCCTCACGAATTCCCAATTTAAATATTTCCTCACATCTACGGCCTGTGGGATCACGATCCATCATTGATCTCTTCCATTTTGACTCTGGATCGTTGATCCATGATGCCCCTTTATTTCATTTTCGTTGTTGCATGTCTTGACCTTTGGAAGGATATACCACTGTAGATCGAGATTCCTTCTCCATCTAACAGTCTTAGGCGATGGAAGCTATCAATTTGATAACCTGAGAGGCGCTCGTATAATTATTCATTGAACAGGATCCTTTTCAAATCCTTCCAATCCCATAACTCAAAACTTCAAACATAGTGCTAACAGTTGGCTCCATGAGGAATGTTATCCTCCTAGTGAGGTAGTAAAGAACCCCGTATACCAAGTTCCAGATCCATTGGGATGCCCCTAGTCCTTCTTTGAAATATTCAACATTCTCTAAGACATTTCTATAACAAATTTATGTCAATTTGCAAACTATGCTCTTAACCATACTCTGAAACTGAGAACAGTTGTGACTACAAACCTGTACTTACAACTGAAGAAAACAAATTGAGCAGCACTGAAGGAAATGCTCGATAGACCTCAAGATTGTTTGTACCTACCTACTCTACCTAATTGAGCATACATTCCTAATCAAGTGAATTCTGAGTTTCAATGAATCCAATCAAGCAACTTATCCAATAATTTTGTTTCATTTTCATGCTTGGTTAAGAACAGAAATGAAATGCATAATGGAATAAGGCTATAACAAATAAACGTATCTTTATAGCAGAGATATAACCAGTCATTACCATTACCTAGCCTCTCCATGTACTCTGCTATGGGGTCATAGAAAGAACGACAATATCTAGCATATTATGTCCTCTATTTATCATGGGAAATCTATCCAAAATGCCCTTCCTCTGGTGAGTTGTTGGGCTGATATTTGAAAGATCTTTGAAAGGGATTCCCAGGACTGTTTTCAAATGAAATATCCACCCTTTCATTCAAAAATTATGAAGCTAGAACCTCACCTTCCTTATATGCCTCAACATGGAGATCATCGTTTTCTTCAACAGAATCAAGTAAGCACAATCCTTCTTATGGGATGATATTCCTGAAGGTGAAAAGTTAAAAAAGGCATTTACTTGAGAACCATTACCTCCTTCTTTATGACCCAATGCCTCATCACAAACTCCTGATGTATCTATAAGCTGAGAGGGACTGCATGACTGTTCCTCTTTATCATATTTTGTTCCCAACAAGTCTATGGAATGCACCATATCCTCTAACTTCTATTTTCACTTAGAGGCTTTAAGTATGTTCCTTATTAATTGAAATAAGGAATAACACAAGGGCAGACTGTCACCTTCAGCACACTTATTATGCTTTCCTATCTCAGCCCTCTAACTTTGGATTGCATCTTGATTTTCTCCATTATTAGACCTTGCTTCTATAGCTGGCTCTTTGGGTATAACCTCCAGGTATTCCTCTTCATACTCATCATACTTGGGTATACCAAAATCCCTTTTAAAATCATCATTAACGAATTTGGTGCTAAGCAGATTGCAACAATCAGAAGAAAAAAATGGCAGAACCATCTGCTTCTATATCAGGCTGATCATTTTCCTGTCTATTGAGGGAAAGCTTTAGCTAAACAGGGACTATCCCCTTTTGTTTATGTGGCCCAACTAATTTTAATGTATCTTTTATTTCACCACCACTGTCTTGAGCTGACAATTTTTGGGGCATCTTAAGGTTTTCTTCAACTTTAAAACAATCAATAACCATATGCTGCAAAGTGGTTGATTTTCTTTCCAAAAGAAGTAATGACAGTTTAGGAGGAAAGGTAACTGCATGATAGATTTTAGCAGCGTTTTCAAGAGGTTGGACTTCCATTAGAGGAAATTTGGGGTCTAAAATGGGCCTTATAAGAAAATGCGCCAACAATAAATTTTGTGAGTTGGAATTCAAGAACCAATAGAATTTCAATAAAATGAGTCAACCATAATGGTTGAATTGACATATTTGTCATAAAAGAAAACTACTTTTTTTGTTCGTATTTTCGACATATCTCCCTGTGTTTTTACTCAAATTTCAGGCGGGAAAGCTTGTTGGATGCAAAATTTAATTCCGCATCCAACATGTAACCAAACTGCATACAAACAAAAAAAGTAGTTTTTTTCATTCAAATTCTGCATCCAACAAGCTCTCCTGCTCAAAATTTTTGAAAAAACACAGGGAGATATGTCGAAAATACGAACAAAAAAAGTAGTTTTTTTCATTCTTCCTCCAAAATTGATAATTATTATTTTAACTATTATTTTATTATTTTAACTATTATTTTATCATTTTCCTTAGGAGGCCCATTTTAGACCTCAAATTTCCTCTAATGCTTTGGCATGTTATAATAAAAGCTTGCAAATATTCTATTAAAACTAGACATGGCTTCACCCTCCTGCCTCTTCAGGGAATAAAATTCTGAAAGTATTTGGTCCAGCGACCTTCTCCTACCCCAAAATTTCAAAAAGGTGCAAGAAAATTCTTCCCAGGTACTGATGGACTTAGGATGCATGTGTTTGAACCATTATTTAGCATATCCTTGCAAGGACTGGGAAAAATCCCTCATGAAAACATCATCATGTTCTATTTCAAAAAGGTCAAAGAAATGTTCAAAATATTGTAAATGTTTCTCAGCAGTGAGGTCTTTCGATTCTCCATCAAATTTGGAGAGGTACTCGTAATTCTTCGTAGGAAAATCATGGAGGATAGGAGGAAAGTGTAGTGGCTTGTATCGGCTTGGAATACTAGGAGAGACCAGGTTAGGTGAAATAGATATGTTACCAACTGTGGTTTCATGAGGTTCACAGGGGTGACCTTTAATGTCATGAGTTTCAGGTGAAATATCTTGGTCAAAATTAAATGTACAAGAAGATGCAATGCTTTCAGTTCATAAAGAAGGATATATAGGAATACATTCATAGCTTTGTTCCGAGCGAAATGAACCATGGAAGGAGGTTTTGATAAATTTAGGAAAAGATAAGAACACACTTACAAGGAAAGACAAGGAATATTGGAAGAAATGGAAACTTGAGTATCTTATCCTTTCAACATGCATTTTAAGGCTTCACAACAAGCTCATTTTCCCAGCAGAGTCTGCCGGTTCTTTCTAAAATTTTGATTTCTGGGCCATACCACCAGCGGAGTCGCTGAAGTCTGAATCCTTTAAGAGTCGAGTCACCAGGTGAAAAGTGCACAACCTTCTTGATGTCTGATTGTTTTTCACCATCAACAACCAAATCTGAAATTATGTCATCATACCCAGGGATGATCTTCAATCTCGTCCCCGACAACAGTGCCAGTTTGTTATCACTAGAATTGAACCAAAGGTTGCAGACGGCTCATTCCTAGGTAACATAAGAACTACTTTATACTGTGCTTCTGGCCCAGCACAGTCAAAGAGGGATCTCTCGTTTACTTACCAAATTTTCCCACGCAAGATATTCAATCAAGAATGATCAGGAGATCAGATTCTTGAATGGGGTAGGTATGTAGTTATAAGGTGTAGGTGGGATGATCAGAGAGGGGGACCATTGGGAAATGGAGTTGATAGTCCTAGTATGGAACATGTTGCAGGAGGTAAAGAATTGTTGCCTCCCATTTTTCAATTAGGAGATATTTAGCAGGTGACTAGTGGATGAGAGGAAACAGTCCATCACGCAGAGCATTTATAGGATGAATTCTACGTGACTTTAGAAGAAATTGTTTAAAAATGTTTGAAACAAAGGGCTGAGAGCATACAGGATTAATTATGGCCCTTAAATGCTATTGTCCAAACATGAAAGCAAATAACAAACTGGAATGAAAAACATGATAAACATTCATGTAAGGAAGTTACATATTGAAAGAAAAGACGACGCAGGAATCTCTACCATGAAGAATTACCATTGCTCTACAATTTTATTCACATCATGGAAATCCAAAAACAAATTACAATGGAGAGCCTCAGCCCTTAAAATTTTCCCAACCAACCCCCATCTCCCTCTACCAAGAGTATATTTATACTATCTTAGACTTGAGACTAATCCCCGAAACAAAACCTGGAAACTGTTTTCAGTCACAATTAGATACTAACAGTTTAGAGTGTGGTACTATTGCCACAATTTACAAATATTAATAGACATTATGCAATAAGTGGGTGTGATCGGCCTAGATGATTTTTAGGAATTTCTTTAAACTTCAGTCGTCGATTCATGATCATCCTTCATTGGGACCGTCTAATCGTGTCCACGTTAACATTTGGCCAATATTCCCTTGTCTACTCGAGCAAGCACTTTCAAGTTGAAAAATCCTCCATGTCCTTTGATTAATCCTAACCCTTTGACGTGGCCATTGATATCTGCAGCCAGTACCACTTTTCGCGACTTGGAATTGTGATTTTATCTGCACCAGTTCGGACCATGTAATCATCTATGGCCATGGATCTTCTCATACTCTTTTCTCCACTGACAGATATCTCCGTCCTTTAATCCATTTTGTGATTTGAAAAATCTCCTTCTTCTGGGCACGTTTTCCCAGCGAAATTGCCTCAGGCCATCGATCGGGCTTCACCTTGATCTCAACCTTTCATTGCTTATCCCTTTTAATAGGCCTCACAAATGCCCAATTTAAATCTTTCCTCGCATCTCCATCCTGTGGGATCATGCTCCATCGTTGATCTTTTCCATTGTGACTCTGGATCGTTGATCCACGATGCCCCTTTATTTTATTTTTGTTGTTGCATGTCTTGACCTTTGAAAGGATCTACCAGCATAGATCAATATCCCTTCTCCATCTGACAATCTTAGCCAATGGAAGCTTTCGATTTGATAACCTGAGAGGTGCTCGTATAATTCTTCATTGAATATGATCCTTTTAGAATCCTTCCAATCCCATAACTTGAAACTTCAAGCATACTGCTAACAAGTCCATTTGAGATCAGTTATGGATTTCAACCCTAAGCGCCTATCAACTTAACTAGTTCCTCGACACAGTCGAATGACACCAAATTCAAAGGATGAGAATTAGAGAAAACATTGAAGTTCAGAGATCAAATATACAACATCCAAAATCAAGCACAAGAAATGTTGCAACAAGCTAACAGAAAATATAAGTCCCAACATGAAAAGTATCGTATTCCTCACATTCCAAATTGGGGATGAGTTCTAGTTACATCTAAAGAAGCAACACTTCTTTGGTCCACACAAAAAGTTGAACCTTTGTGATATGGTCCATACAGTCTCCTTAAATAAATGGGAGAAAAAGCTTTTCAGATCGACATTCCTACATTCCATGGCCTACATCTAGTTTTCAATGTAGATCTACTTCGACCATACCATGCACCATTGTTTGAACATAACGACTTGTAGACAATAGAACCCAAAGACATCCATCCAGATGTTCAGGAACCTCTTCTTTGTGACACCATTATGGGATGACACATATGCTATACAAGGATGAACTCCATTCCTTTGTTTCAAGTGGATAAAGTTGAACAACTCCCCGCACAAGGAAAATGGTACTCTGCTACTGAAGTAACCAACAAGTTTCCTCACCTGAATGAATACACAATGGAGACCATTATTTCTTAAGGAAGGAGGAATGATCCAACCAGCAGTTGGCATGTTGTCGAATTTAGATAAAGTCTAGCACTTCGACTACTTTGACTACTCGACTGCTTCCACAGGTTCAACATCGGCTTCAATGAGCCCAAACCTCAACACAATCGACCTTAACAAATATCGACATACAACATCTTAACATGCCTTGTTGGCACCTGTCAAACATCGACAGATTGACTCTCTATCGTCTGCAATGGTTAAAATTCCAAACCATTATAACTTCTTGTAACTCAATGTAACGGGTAGTCACCGAAGAATCTCAGTATTCTATATAAATATGTACATTATTGTAACAATCAACCAACTTTAATAGAGAAGAAGTGATAATAGAAATTGGTTCGAATTATTGCATATTGTCTGTGTGCATACTTTATGTCGATATAGAGTATTTCTTACTTCCCTTGTTCTTTTTCTAAGCTTCCTCCATAATAGTGCTCGACTCATTCAGTCAATTATTGTCCCTAGCATGCACTTGGGCACGGCTTGGATCAATTTGCCCCCTTGAATCACCAAAAAACATCGTTTAGGGCCTCAAAATGGCCCCAAAAGTTTGGGACCTATTGAGCCTCATTTTGTTATCATTTTTGGCAAATAAATAACAAATTTAAACACGTATTTTATTATCTTTAGTATGTTTTATGTCATACAGATCGTTATTTCGGCACAAGGTAAGAACAAATTTGATGTTATTATACTATGTGGTTATTAATATCATTTTTATGATTTTATTAACTCAAAACTATGTTATTTAAAGCATTTTTAAATGTATTATCTGATATGTATGTTTGTTTTCAGATTTTATAGTTCGTTTGGGAAAATTAACAATAAAATGTATCCAGCCTTCCTTTCACACCATACGTTCAGCTCACGATCCAGCTTGGCGTTCAGCTCATGATCTAGCTTGGCATTCAGCTCATGATCCAGCTTGGTGTTTATCTCATCATCCATCCGCCGCGCGAGATTCGTTGATCATTTTCCATGTGTGCCCTAAATCGACACACTATACATCCATCTCATAGTTCATTGTTCCATTTAGCTCGTCGTTCAGCTCGCTTATCAGCGTGCACACTATCCATAATCACTTTTGGGCATTTAAACATGAAACAGCCTATAATCTCGTTAGCTTGCCATTGTGCCAACCATCTCTGTGCTGGACCGATGCATTTAAGTCATCCTCTAGAAGGATCACCACCTAGTTGCTCATTATCCACACGTTCAAAGGAATGGACATTTGCTGTTAACTCACGGTTTCCTCTGATTTAATACTCAACTATCATAAACTGGTGCGTTTAAGGGATAGAATGGCCTGTATTCCAGAGACTTGATGTTTTGTACAAACCTGCACTCAACACCAATCCATCCTCCACGCAAAGGAAGAACATCACGCCACGATGTAGAAGCATGTCCACACAAAAGAAGGAGCAGACTCGTCATGTTATGCCACAATCACGCTAAATGTAGAGCCATACCATGCATTGGTTGCAAATCAATTATGTGCTTTAAATATTTCCTAAAATTACAGAGCAGTCGACCTTTAGGGTCGACTTGCTCATCTCTTATGTAAAACTATATATATCAGTCTCTGAATGAAGAGAAAGTTAGTTAGTCAGAGCCAAAGTTAGTCATAGTTTTTTAAGCACTGTAATTCTGTTTTTGAATCTGAATAAAGAGTTGTATGCATTGATGTTGAAGATTGTGTTTGAGTAGGAGTTACCAGACTTCACCCGTGATTATTGGGAGGGACCCTCATCAACTAGAGGTTCATTAGCTTAGTTTTAATTCAGTTCTTTCTTTTCTATTTTAGTTAATCTAGTTTAATTTCCAATTTGTTTTCATTAAATGTTATTGTCTTTCATGTATTGTATTAACTTAGTTTCCTTTCAATAGTTAAATAAGTATTTTATTTCCTGTATTGCATTAGTTTAGTTTTATTTTAGTAATTAAATAAGTAGATGGGCGCATAGTTCTACTTTCAGTCATTTGCTTTTAATCTTTTGTTCTTAGTTAGTTGTTTCTAGTTAGTCATTTCATTCCAGTATTGCTTTCAGTTTTTAGTTTCAAATGAGTAGAATAGCTTATTTCCATTTGAATTTAGTTTTGATTAGTTATGAATTGGTTTATATAGAATAGTTTGCTTTCATTTAAATTCAGTTTTGTTTATTCATTTTTCTGTCATGAATTTGTTTAAGGTAATTTCTGGTTTGTTCAAGATAATTTCCAGTTTATTAATTAGTTTAAAATCCAATGTTTTCTTTTTGTTTAAAGTATTAGTTTGAATTTAATTTGGTGGTTAAATAGGTTTGTTTATTAATTCTATGCATTAGGTTTAAGAACTGTGTAACTTTAGCTGAAGAATTAGTTCATTTAGGTTAGTTTTTACCATTTTTTCTATACAGGCCTCCATTTGGAATGTCTGTCCAATCTTTCATTCAGTCACCCTTTACAAACCTACTGTTCAGTCTATCATTTAACCCTTGGTTCTGTTTTTACTATTTTTATGCATTTTTCAGATTGTTCCTAGTTTTGTTTTGTCAATCTTTGGATTATATTTGTAGTTGGTATTTTTATTTAAGCATTTCAATTAAAGTTTGGTTGTTTTAAGTTATTGATGAAGGTTTTATCATTTTTTTATTTTCCATATGAATTAAGTTGTTTTTATTCCTTGAATATTAAAATACTGATTTTGTTTCATTGTTTTTTTATGTCATGGTCATCTTCGTTTGCATTTAGAGTTTAGGGTTAGATGTACATTTTTTAAGAGGAAGTTAAGTTATTTGTAATCATAGGAATCATTCTTGTTTTTATGTGTATATTTAAAAATAGAAGTTAAATATATTTTTTAAGTTTTCTAGTTGCTTTTGTTTATTATCTTTATTAAGTTTCCTACTTGCTTTTTCAGTTTTCTATTCTTTATAAGATAAGTTGTCTTTTACCCTAGCCTTCTGCTTAAGGAGTAGTTAGTTGGTTATTTGTCAATTATGTTGTTATAATTTCTTTTTATGTATGAGTTAGTGTCTGAAGTTATAGGTATTATTGTTTATGTCTTCCTTTTCAGTAGATATTAGAATTTGATATTCCAGTCCAGTCCAATTACTTAGATGATTTTAGGAGTTTGACTCGATTTTTTATCTTTCGATCATTTGTTTATTAAAATATCTCTACAACACCCTAGGATCCTTTTTACCTTTGCATATATTTTTTATCAACTCTAATATTACCAACCCCGATTGATAATTAAATATTAGGTGAATTAATGTAGTCAATATAACACCCAACATTTTTGGTGCTGTTGCCGGGGAGATGTTTATAAGGTAGAATAAATAGGGTTCATTTATGAAGTTTAGATAGATAGATAGATTACTTTTATATTACACAAAAAGAGGGGGGGGATAACATTAATACACAAAGACAACTTCACTACAGAATTTCTGTAGTGTAACAACCAGACACATCCACTATAGTGGGGTGTCCCAAATCCTTGTTGTTCCTTTGTTGTTTTTTTATGTGTTTTATTTTCTGCGTTTTTCATATGCTTGTTTTCTTTTTTAGAACTAGTGCATATGTTATAACAAGCGCCCCTAAATCCAGAAACAATAGTATATTGTAAGTTTCCTTTCATTTATTTTTCTTTTCATGAACAGACTTAGAGATCCTCAAGGTAGATTTATTAAGGTAGGAAAAGCTATCAACATTTCTGCTAACTTTTCTAGGGGACGTAACACCCCAACTACTAACTCACTAGAAAGGTATCGAAAAACACCTGAAGGGAGTAATTCTGCTTGGAAACCTAAAGAAACTCTTCCAAGAGATCTTACCAAGGGAACCATAGAAGGAGAAGGAACCTTGACCAGAGGTCCTAAGGACCTCATTTTGAAAGAAATTTAGAAGGATCAACCACTAGTAACCTCTAGTTCTCCACTAGCCATAAAACCAAAGGATACGACCTTTTCACTAGTAGGAAGTCTGAACTTTATTGACCTCGTTGATCCTAAGCAGGTAAAATCCCTCTTTGGAAACCCCACAGATATAGTTATCTCACAAATTGAGACATCCACAATAGAACCTACTCTCCCTCTAGGGTTCAATAATAAAACAGTTGACTAGGGGAATATCTCTCCCGAAACAAAGCATTGGGATGCTCCATTACCACCTCAAAAGGATCTTCCTAGTTATATTTATATTAAAAACCCAGCCTATATGGAGGGGCCAGGTGAGAACGAATATCGTAATTAAGTTATAAATAATGAAGGAGAAGGAGAAAATCAAACTGAGGCTACCTTCGGGTTCCCTATCCTAGATACTGTACTGGATGTAAATATGAAAAACATCCCTCCTTCTTCTTTACCTACTTTTTATGGAAAAATTAATGAGGACCCGGACACATTCTTGTTCAAGTTAGATATTTTCTGTAGGATCTATAATTACCTACAAGATGCTCACAAACTAAAACTCTTTCCTGCTACATTGAAAGATTCTACATTGTGATGGTTCATGGGATTAGGTGAACCCACTATCAAGACTTTGGACAACATGAGAACCTCATTCTTGCAAGAGTATAAAGAATACTGCAAACCTAAAGACTCTCTATATGATATATTCAAGATACAACAACTTGAAGACGAAATCCTAGAGGATTATCTCGAAAGGTTCATTTATACCCTTCATAAATCAAAGTATCATGACCTTTGAGAAGATACAGTACATACACTTTTTCTCAAAGGAATCTCTGAAGACTTGCTAGAGAGTATTAATCTCATGGCAGCTGGCGATATTTCTCATAAGACTTTTGCATAGATTAGTGAGATGTGCAAAAATTATTCTAGAAGTAGGGGGGAAGTTGGGAAAAACTTTCGAGAGCCTTATAGTAGAAACATCAGAGGAAATTTTCCTACTTTAGGAGGAGTGACAAGGATGGAATTAGGTAACCTATTGGATAATTTTAAGACTAAAATCTTAGGAGACATGGGTTCTCAATTAGATGCTTTACAAGCCAAGAAAAGGAAAGATGAAGAACAGACAAAAATGAGTATATTCTATCCAAGGTGCAGAAAAAAACATCCCCAAAGGGAATGTCCATTAAACAATGTTTATGTATGTCACATCTGTATAGAGGAACATCCAACAGATAACTGTCCATCCTTACCTGGATTGCAAGCCATCTATAAGAGTGGGGTTGTAGGTGAAACATCTAGAAGGCCTCCTTGGAAATCTAGAGATAAACCAATATACCAAAATTTTCCACCACAATCCCCACCCTATTACTCTTCATACCAACAGCCCCAACAATGGAACAATCCTAGTTGGTAGAGTTGGCCACCTCAGTATCCTCCTCCTCAATTTCCACAGCAAGAGTATTGGTCACAAGGGTGGAGAGGACAACCATATCCTTAGTCACAACCTATCCCTCCACCTATTCATCCTTATCCTCAGCATCAATCGAATTTCCAGCAGCATTTGCCTAGATTTGTACCTCCAATTCCTCTCACAACAACCTCATCACTTCCAGAATACAAATCCTCCACAAATGAAATTATTACTTGTACAACCGATACCTAACCCTAATAATAAGCCAACTCAAGCTCTTAACAATATTGGGTTGCAAACTCTTCCATCCTACCTTGTTTCGATTGTACCTATACATGAGATTAAATTACGATCTGGAAGAGTTGTTACTAATAAACCCAGAACATCCGTCATCATTCGTGAGGAAAATGATGAAGAATAAGATTCAAATGAACTCGTGAATGATGCCATTTTGGAGGATGTGAATATCTCAAAAGATCCAGTACCTACCCGTCCTCCCCGAGAACTTATTCAGGAACAAAGAATTCCTCCATTTCCAGCAAGACTAGTTATAGAAAAACCTGTGGTTCACTCCGAGTATGATATCTTGAACGAATTAAAACATCTCTGTATCAAAATCTCATTATTACAAGCTATTATAGACATACCAATTTACAGTAAGGTGATAAAGGAATTATGCATTAAACGTCCAGGGAAGAAACAAAAAGGCCCGTTACAATTCATGTCATAGGAGAGATGTCTGAATATTTGATAGTTCAGTCCCGGATTGCAAAATACACAAATCCAGGAGCCACAGTAGTGACTGTAGTTATAAATAATACCGCCATAAGTAACACATTAATCAATTTAGGATCAGCCATCAATATTATGACCACCGCAGTTTTAGAAGTTTTACAGTTGGGACAATTTCTTCGACCTACCCCTTCCATCTTAGAACTAGTAGATCGTACTACGGTAAATCCTGCTGGAGTCCTGGATGACATTATTGTATCAGTAGCTTCATGGGAATACCCCGTCAACTTCATGGTCATATAACCAAAGGATCCTTCTAAACGACATCCTATCATCTTGGGAAGACCATGGTTAGCTACTGCCAATGCTTTTATAGGATGTATGGATGGGGAGATGACCATTTCCAATGGGTTGTCCACCCAAAGACTTATTTTATATCCCCCAACACAACCAATAACTGAAAATTCCTGGGGGTTAAATTGTTCCTTTGGGGATGAATATTTTGATGACCTTTCCTTTCCTAGTGATTTCTCTCAGGCATTGTAGGAATAGACTACTGAGAATGTATTGAATCAATTAATTTCCTCCACCACTAGTATAGATTTTCCTCAGTCGTTTGCTAAATTTGATCAAATATGTGGAGATGAGTTTCAAGAAACTATGGCTCTCTCAATGTTTATAGAATCACCTCATGTCTTCACCATTGAAGAGCATACAGGACCTTTCACCATACCTTGTGAAGTTCACCCTGAAAAATTTCTGCACATAAATGCAGGATTAAGTGAAGATCAACAAGCTCAACTACTTAAGGTTCTTAAAAAACAAGCCAGATCATTTGGATGGGAATACATAGATATGAAGGGTATACACCCAGACACTTGTATTCACCACATTTATATGGATCCAAGTATACCACCTGTAAGACAGCCTCAGAGGAGGATGAATCCTGCTTTGAAGGAGGCAGTAAAAGAAGAATTACAAAAACTCCTTACTGTCGGTTTCATCTATCCTATTTCCGATAGAAAATGGGTGTCTCCTCTAGTAGTAGTTCCAAATAAAGTTACAAGGAAATGGCATATTTGTTTCGATTTTAGGGAACTAAACAAAGCCACTCTTAAAGACTACTTTCCTTTGCCCTTTATTGACCAAGTATTAGATACCTTGTCAGGTAAGAAGTATTTTTCCTTTTATGATATATATAGTGGATACAATCAAATCCTAATAGCACCTAAAGATCAAGATAATACCACTTTTACATGTCCTTGGGGGACATTTGCTTATCGAGTTTTTCCATTTGGCTTATGTAATGCACCCGCTACTTTTCGATGAGCTCTCTTAGGCATCTTTTCTGATCTTATACATGACCGTTTTGAGGTATACATGGATGATTTTATAGCCTATGGTAATACTTTTCAATAATATCTTTCCAACCTCGAGAAAGTTTTGATCCGATGTCAAGAGACAAACTTATCTCTTAGTCATGAAAAGCGTAAAATGTTATTGACAGAAGGTATAGTTCTAGGACACCATATTTCTTCTCAAGGAATTAAGGTAGACCATGCTAAGATTGAAGTAATAGTTGGCCTTCCCTCTCCAAAAACCTAGAAGGAGGTTAGAAGCTTTTTGGGTCATGTAGGCTATTATCATCATTTTATTGAAAACTTTACAAAGATAGTTTCACCAATGTTTAAATTGCTCACAAAAGATGTAGAATTCCAATGGACAAAATCTTGTCAAAATGCTTTTGAGATTTTAAAATCTAAACTATCAGTAGCACCAATACTTAGGGGCCCTGAATGGACCCTTCCCTTTCATATATCTACCAATACTTTCGATAAGGCCATAGGAGGAGCCCTAGGCCAAAAAGAAGGACAATCACCTTATGCAATTTATTTTATCAGCAAAAATCTGTCTCCTGTTGAACTAAACTATACCATTACTGAAAAAGAATTTTTGGCAATAGTTTATTCTATTAATAAATTCCACCATTATATTACAGGGTACAAAATTTTTGTGCACACCGATCACTCTACCATTATATTCTTAATGAATAAACCAGTCACCAATTGTAGAGTTACCTGGTGTCTTCTTTTATTACAAGAATTTAATATTACCATCATTGATCGACCTGGTAAAGAAAACTTAGTAGCATATTTTCTTTCTCGTATACAACACGATAGTGATACTAAACCTATTGATGATACTTTCCCTGACAAACATATGTTCGTTGTGTCTGTTCAAACCTCTTGGTTTGCTGATATTGCAAACTATCTAGCAATTGGAAAAGTACCACACCAATTGGCTCCATACAAGAAATGCCACATAATAGTACAAAGTTCTAACTATTCCTGGGTTGATAATGACCTCTTTCACACTGGCCCAGATCTTATTATTAGAAGATGTGTGTGAGAGGATGAAATGATAGACATCCTCCGAGCATGCCATGATGGACCATGTGGAGGCCACTTTTCGGATAAACAGATAGCATACAAAGTACTACACTCTGGTTATTATTGGCCAATAATTTTTAAGGATGCTGCCAATTATGTCAAAGGATGTGATAGTTGTCAAAGAATCGGTAGACCCACAACATCATACCAAATTCCTTTACAGCCACAGGTCATGATTGAGCCTTTCGAAAAATGGGCTCTTGATTTTGTAGGACCAATCTCTCCCATGTCTCGTAAAAATAAATATATCTTGGTTTGTACAGATTATGTTACCAAATGGGTAGAAGCTAATTCTTTATTTAGGGATATAGAGAAATATGTAGTGGAATTCATATATGAAGAAATATCTACCCGATTTGGTGTACCCAGAGAAATTTTCATAGACCAAGGTACCCAATTCACTTCCAAATTAATGCAAGAGATCACTATGAAGTATGGTATCCAACATTGTAAGTCCTCACCTTACCATCCTCAAGATAATGGCCAGGTAGAATCAACCAATAAAGTATAAGAAGCTATTTTAACCAAGACATTCACTTACATCATAAGGATTGGGCATATAGACTTCCCGAGGCTTTATGGGCCTATAGAATAACATGGATAAATACTATGGGACATACCCCCTATGAGTTAGTATATGGAAAACAAGTCCTTTTACCTATTGAATTTCAAGTTAAAACCTTTCGTATGGTAGCACAGTTAGTTATGGATTTGGATGAAGTGCAGAAACAATGAATCCTACAAATTAATGAATTAGATGAAATTAGACAGGATGCACTACAAAGAACTGTGCTAATACAGAGTCAGCGAAAGCAATGGCATGATAGATTTATCAATCAAAAGAAATTTAATACTGGAGATTGGGCATTACTATTCGATTCTGGGTTTAAAAACTTTAAAGGAAAATTAACTACCCGTTGGTTGGGCCCTTATGAGGTAGTTACAACTTTTGACAATGGATCGGTAAAAATTAAACCAATTGATGGCTCAGAAGTTTCCTTTATAGTGAATGGACATATAATTAGGCTTTAACATCAACCAACATCCAGACAGGATTTCGTACAAAATGTTTTACAGCATAGAGAAATGGAATTGATTGAAGAGGAAGTTATTTCTCCTCCTCCTGATCCATGAAATTATGTTGGGTTATCATCACTTGTATATATGTAGATATGTTTTTGCTTCTATGAATAAATGAGAGTCATTTCTGATAAAATAAATTACGTGCAACTCTTTTGCTTTTTATGTTTTTATGAACAAATTGAATCATCTAACAAGTGGTTTTGCAGTTTGATCATGGATACTATATATCTATAAGCAGCTCATGAATTATTATATGGAAAAGGTAATTATGCTCATAAGGTATCTTAATTTATCCTAATTTGCAGTTTGTAGTGATAATTAAAAGATAACTCCTTGCATATCATTTTTAACCACTCATTTTATGATTCGGATAGTTTCTGGTATTTTGATTCAAACATGTATACTTCTGATTTGTTATTTCAAATAGTGCTTGATAAGACCTATTTTCATTATCATTCATCTTGTGCCTATGGATTACTAGTTCATCCTGTACTTGTTATCAAAACTTGTCTCTCAAATATCTCTTTGTGATAACTCGAGAGTAGGTGGAATTTTTTACCTGTGGGGAACATTACTTATATTTTATGAAAAGGATGGATTCTAAGGTTAAAGAACAGCTTTAAGTTATTCTCTTTTGACATGATTTATGATTAAGGACGGTGTTATCTCCCAAAATAAATTTATTTTGATAGTATGAATAATTTAACTCATGCAATGAAAGATATGAATATCACTGACAGTTTGAAAGCCTCTGGTTTTTTATTTGGGTAAAAATTTCACAAGTTGTAGCTTTCGATGGCTTGGGAAAGGATCAAAACATCTCATTAGCCATCGAAAGATGGAAGATAAATAACAGGTGGAAAACCCCTTCGGTGGTTAGGCGTATTGATAAACTTTTTTATTGCCATCAGAACATTTTTAAATAGTGATCGGAGGTGTAGTCCACTATTATGCCAACGTTTCATAATTTTAGTTCACTATGGCACTGCCACTGCGAAGAATATAGTGATTGAAAGTTCCAATGGCTAGTAGTTTGGAGTTCCGATCGCTGACGTTTCGGAGTTTTAGTTCACTGCGGTGTCGCCACTACAGAGAATCTAGTGGTTTAAATTTTTGATGGTTAGTGGTTTAAAGTGTCGATGGTTAGTGGTTTTGGGTTCTAATCGTCGATGCTGAGAAGATTAGTTCATTTCACCTTCAAAACAGCGGATTCACTAAGATTTAAAGTTTTGACGCACTAGTGGCTTGATGTTTCGATCACCGATCATTAGTGGTCTGAGGTTTCAATCACGAATGCTGAGAAGATTAGTTCGTTTCACCTCCAAAATAGTGGCAGTTCTTAGACTTGGGGCACCGATGGGCTAGAAGACAGAGCAACCGATTGCCAACGAGCTAGTGATGGAAAGCGCCGATACGTTCAATCTTGGAGCACCAATGGGCTAGAGAAAATAGTTTTCGATCGTCGATGAAGAGACTATCAAGATGTTAGTTAGTTGAGGTGCCAACATTGCGACGGCATTCAGATAATAAGTTCCAACACATTAGTGAGTACAGCTTCTGATCGACGACAAGCTAGCCGTTGAAAGCTCCAATACGTTCAATCTTGGGGTTCTAATCACCGATGCTGAGAAGATTAGTCATTTGAGGCACCGACACTACGACAGCATTGAGGCTTTGGGGTTTTGATAGTTAGAGGTTAGAGCTTCCAATCGGTGACTGTGATGACAAGGTAGAAAATTCTAGCGGATTAAATAGGAAAGGTCACTTCAGTTAACCACCAAGACACTGGCTGTTGGCGGCAATTTCACACTAAACCAGCAGTGGTGATTATCGGTGACTACTGCAGTTATTTAGTATTTGCTTAGTGAACTAGATATTCGTAATAGATAGACAAATAGTTAGCTAGGGTTTTAAACCCTAATCTAAAAAACTATCACTTATGAGTATTTTTTGTGAAAACAGATCGAAGTTTCAAGATCAGTCATTTTTTGTAGAAGGCTATAAAGCCCATGATTGATTTTATAATAAGGGTTCAACTTCGGGGATTTATGAGCCAATAATGCTTTCAAGATTTTCATTTTACTTATTCATGATATAAGCTCTTTTGTTGTGATCTGTTCAGCCATCATCTCTTTCTTTACTGTATTCATGCCTGAATGTGTATTTAGGTCATTTTCAGATTGATTAAAAAGTTGATAGCTATCATCCTTTTGGTTTATTAGTGCTATTTGATTTATAAATACCATCCTCATCAGGATTTAGCCATGTGTATGCATGTGTTTTGTATGTAAGTCTACCATCCAGGTGAGTTCTCCATCCCTGCACCTTATTGTCGAATTTCTGAGCAATTGCAACAAAAAGCCTTGTAAACGAGTGAGTTACCAGACTGACTTGATCCATATCAGAAAACCCTAAAAACATTGTAAGTTACCAAGCATCCTTGAGCTACAACCTAGAGGAGTTTCCTAGAGTGATAACAAACTGGCGCCATTGCCGGGGAGAGGAGATTGAAGCTCAGCTTCCCTAGGAGATGACATAGCTCCATGCTTTGATGATCGACAAAGATTGGACATTATTATGGTCGTAATCATCTATTTGGTGACTCCATTAATATAAGTTGGCTTCAAGAAGACCAAGTACCAGAGAAAACCCTAAAGGGCCACCAGCAACACCTGTTTCAGATCCAGAAGAGATATTGAGAGGAGCTAGGGTTTCACTAAGATAGACCTCCAGAGTTGCAAGGGGAGCTACATTAGGTATTTCTATTGTTATATCAAATAGACCTCCATTTCAATCTTCTTATGCTGAAGCATATAGTTCTCAGAAGTTTATAAGTAAATCAGAAAATTTTAGGGTTGAGGAATCTTCAAGCACTGCTGCTTGTGAAGATCTCATCCCTGGTGACTCCATTGAAGAACTATGGCTCTATGAAAGGCTCATACCAGAGAAAATCAAGAGAGGCCACCAACAATGCCTATTGCAGACCCATAGAAGATCATCAGAAGAAAACCTAGCCCTACTGCTAGGGCAGATTTACAAAGACTTATATTTCCCTGATCCATTCAAATTTAATAAATATCCACTAGGGAGGACCTAGTTGATAAAAGATAAATAGGCTGAATTCAAAATCTAGGTACAAATTCAGCAATTTACTTTATGAACTATTTTTATTTTTTATCAGCTCCTTTATACTTTTCCCTTCACATGTTAAAAGGATTATCTTATGTTTTATATATTCTGAAGATTATCAGCCATGTTTTATAAATGCATCTGTAGAGGAATATTTGCAGCCTGGTTGTATTGTAGAAGGTAAATCAGTTTGTGTGCCACAACTCATCTATAAAAATGACCACTATACCCAAATTCCTTCAAAATCTGATCAGCCATGTAACCTTGAAGAAACCAAAACCGATTCAAAACCTATGCAGAGCTCAACACTCGTTTGCATAACCATTGAACCTTGTCAACAGATTGTTATCCCTCATGATCAGCCCACAACCTTTCAAATCAAAATCAGGATGAAGATGTTTAAGCCATTAAAAATTCCCTCTTGGTTTCATCCTTACCCTCTTGGTTGTTATGAATATCTCCCTCGGTTTTCCAGAGAGAATCAAGCTTCAGCGAAAACATACTTGGAATCTTTCAAAGATTTTATGGAACATTTTTAGATTGTTCATGAGGATGTAATCATGAGATTTTTCTCTAAATCGTTGATTAGAGATGCTGCTATATGGTTCAAGAATTTAAAATCTTACTCTATTGGTTCTTGGACAGAATTCACTGATGCATTTTTTAAGCATTGGGGTGAGAACAAATCTCTTGATTTGTATCTCGCTGATTTCTATGCTCTAAAGAGAGAGGAAGATGAAAATTTCCCTATCTTCAATTGAAGATTCTACAACACTTATCATGCTATGCCTTTGGATATCCAGCCCACAGAGACAGCTGCCATTATATATTATGTGATGGGACTACATTCAAAACTTACCCTTCTTCTGCTAGAAAGGAAATCTTCATCTTTAAGCATTATGTTTGAAGATGCTTTAGAGGTGGAGGAAAACATTTGTGCTTCAAGGAAAATCCCAAAGCAATTTGATTTTGAAAACCATCATTTACCTGAGCCAGATAAACATCAGTATGAGTCATATTTTGAACAGGAAGATTATGAGTCTGAAGCAGATTTGGAACATCAACAAGCATGTGAGCTCCTTTCAGATTTAGAATCAAATTCTTCATTGTTTGCAAAGTTCTCCCAAGACAGGTATGAATCTGGATTTTATGATCAGTTTGCAAACTAGGATGAGCCTATGATAACTGTTGATTGTATAGGCAATTATATGTTTTCAACTGATCTTTATTCATATGATGTAAACCTTGTTTTACCATCCTATTGTGAGCACTATTCTCAAAAGGGAATTTTAATGATTGATCATAAAGATCTGATCATAAGAGAACAAGAAGGTTCATATCCATTGTTGAGCTTTCATTTTGATCCAACAAAGGTTGAGTAGTCCACATTCAACATTGACATCAGTAAAGGAAAATATCAACATCATAAAAAGGTATTTCCTGTTGGCTTTTATGACCCTATTGCTGACTATCTGGAACTTATGAGCAGCATAGATATCAAAATATTTTTGTCAGATGATAGCTGGTTCTGTCACCTTTCAAAACTACATTGCTACATGATAGGGTTTCATTTATTTTTTGGGTCAAGATCATGAATAAGTTCAGTAGATCAGCTTCTAACCTGGCTTCATTGGAAGAATGATGTCACATGATAAGAATGATATACTAATTAGAATTAGGAGTAGGAGTAGATGGGAAAATAAGCTCTTAATATGAGTAGCTATGTCATTTTTAGTTCTTTTCATGAAGAAGCAAAGCAGGCTACAGGAAGGGTGTAGCAGATCAGTTATAGAAGACAAATGACTCCATGCCCAAGGGAACACTAGAAGATAGCTTTAATTATTCTTTTTCAGGAAAGGTATTTTGGTCTAGGGTTCTTGGGACCTCACAGGGAGGTTCCCATCCCCAAGTAAGAGCCAGATGTTATCTCCCAAAATAAATTTATTTTGATAGTATGAATAATTTAACTCATGCGATGAAAGATATGAATATCACTGACACTTTGAAAGCCTCTGTTTTTTTATTTGGGTAAAAATTTCACAAGTTGTAGCTTTCGGTGGCTTGGGCAAGGATCAGAACATCTCATTTGCCACCGAAAGATGGAAGATAAATAACAGGTGGAAAACCCCTTCGGTGGTTAGGCATATTGCTAAAAAAAATTAGTGTCATCGAAACATTTTTAGACAGTGATCAGAGGTGTAGTCCTCTATTACACTGATGTTTCAAAGTTTTAGTTCACTACGTTGCCTCCACTATGGAGAATATAGTGATTCAAAGTTCTGATGGTTAGTAGTTTGGAGTTTCAATCGCTGAAATTTTGGAGTTTTAGTTCATTGTGGCGCTGCCATTGCGGAGAATCTAGTGGTTTAAAGTTTCGATGGTTAGTGGTTTAAAGTGTCGATAGTTAGTGGTTTGGGGTTTCGATCACCGATGCTGAGAAGATTAGTTCGTTTCACCTCTGAAACAGTGGCAGCACTTAGATTTAAAGTTTTGATGCGCTAGTGTCTTGATGTTTCGATCATTGATCATTAGTGGTATGAGGTTTCAATCACCGATGCTGAGAAGATTAGTTTGTTTCACCTCCGAAATAGCGGCAGCACTTAGACTTGGGGCACCGATGGGCTAGAAGATAGAGCTGTCGATCACGATGAGCTAGTGATGGAAAGCACTGATACATTCAGGCTTGGAGCACCGATGGGATAGAGAAAAGAGTTTTCGATCGTCGATGAAGAAACTATCACAATGTTATTCAGTTGAGGTGCCAACACTGTGATGGCATTCGGATAAGAAGTTCTGAAACATTAGTGAGTACAGCTTTCGATCGCCGACAAGCTAGCATTTGAAAGCTCTGATATGTTCAGTCTTGGGGTTTCGATCATCGATGCTGAGAAGATTAGTCATTTGAGGCACCGACACTACAGCAGCATTGAGGCTTGGGGTACCGATGGTTAGAGGTCAGAGCTTTTGATCGGTGATCACGGCGACAAGGTAGAAAATTCCGGTGGATTAAACAAGAAAGGTCACTTCAGTTAACCACCAAGACACTGGCTATTGGCGGCAATTTCACACTAACCAGTAGTGGTGATTATCGGCAACTACTACAGTTATTTAGTATTTGCTCAGTGAACTAGATCTTCATAATAGATAGACAAATAGTTAGCTCGGGTTTTAAACCCTAATCTAAAAAACTATCACTTCTGATTATTTTTTGTGAAAATAGATCGATGTTTCAAAATCTGTCATTTTTTGTAGAAGGCTATAAAGCCCATGATTGATTTTATAATAAGGGTTCAACTTCAGGGATTTATGAGCCAATAATGCTTTAAAGCTTCTCATTTTACTTATTCATGATATAAGCTCTTTTGTTGTGATATGTTCAACCATCATCTCTTTCTTTACTGTATTTATGCCTGAATGTGTATTTAGGTCATTTTCAGATTGATTAAAAAGCTGATAGATATCATCCTATTGGTTTATTAGTGTTATTTGATTTATAAATACCATCCTCATAAGGATTTAGCCATTTATATGCATTTGTTATGTATGTAAGTCTGCCAGCCTGGTGAGTTCTCCATCCTTGCACCTTATTGTCGAATTTCTGAGCAATTGCAACTAAACGCCTTGTAAATGAGTGAGTTTTATGCATTCCTTGAGAATGGAAAGATTATATAGGTTAACTGACTTGATCCATATCATAAAACCCTAAAAACATTGTAATTTACCAGGCATCCTCAAGCTACAACCTAGAGGAGTTTCCTGGAGTGATAATAGATGGTATGGAAATCTCTTTGTAAGTTTATTTCTGTAAAATTGAATTATGTGTTTCAGCAGGGCTTAGCACTCTCTAGTACCAATTGGCTTCCATATATTTAATATCATTATATACAAGGAAAACCCGTTGGGGTACTGAATAGGCCTACTAGCAGCAAGTCAATGCTTCATAACAACTTAAAACCAGGAAGCTCGATAAATGCAAGTAAACCTGACGGGGTACTGAACAGGATCACTAGCAGTGGGACTATACTTTCATGGTACCAAGATAAACTTGTCAGGGTATTGAATAGTCCTGCTGGAAGTGGGGAAATATCAAGTAAAGAGGTCTGGTTAATGCACTACTATGCACATGATTCGTAAAATAATGATCATATACAAGAAATTTTTGAAAAACGTTATTATAAATAAAATGTTAAGGCCTATTCTCTTTACTGTCACTTGAGAATAGTTGTAAGTTGGGCTTGGACCTGGCCATCTAATTCAATAAATACCTAGGATATTATTATCCTAGACATGGGACCCATAGTTACATCTCTCACACACTCTGGGGTAAACCTAAAGTATCAGTGATGATGACAATATATCTTTACAATGAGGCATAGATGCCTAACTTTTCCTATGGCATTCTTTCGATTATATTATTATCTCTTTCTATGGTATTTCTCTGCACTATTATTTTTCATAAATATACATCTCTGAATCACCTTCCTTTACTAGTTAATTTTTCTTTTCTTTATAAAATAATGATAGCATACTTGCACTTTTCTTTATCTGGAATAAACCATTATTCTCCTTTGCATGAGGACATGCCATATCCTTGGTTTGGGGGAGGATAAGGATTGGACTAATGATTCGAAACAAAATATTTGTCTTCTTTTATCTTTTTATGACAAAATTGCTTATCTCTAATAAATGTTAAAGTGTTTTCAGGTTATAACATGACGCATGTTTTTACATAAAATATGAAGAAATTTGATGAAGACTTTACGAAGGATCTGACTAATGATTTGGATAATGGTATGAATGATATATTGTGGTATTATAGCATGGATGATTGAAATTTATCAACCAAATTTTTGTTCTTGAATATAGTTTTATTTCCGTATGGATGCTTTGATATTAAAATTACTTTTGTTATCATTTTACTATTAGCATCTTTTTATCTAAATACACATGAAAACTATTTTTCCTGAATGTCATTTATGCATTTGCGATATATGTTCAAGCTGTCCAAAGTTTTACTTCGAACATGGTTAAACTTGTTATAAACTTTATAAATTTATTCATCCAATGCATATGCTTGTTAAAAGATACATATCTTGAATTCTGCTATAATAGTATGGTCTCCTAAGAAATCTAAATCTTCTACTATCCCATCATCATTTTTTTTCTATTTTGACATAAAATAAATATTCCTTTAATAAGATTAAAGTTTAATTTATTTCTTTCATTTTCCAAGTAGAAGGTAGTTACTACCACAACTTTGCCTTATTCCTTAATCATTTTTCTTTTTGCTTGGTGGGACCTGGCATTTCTCTGGTTTGGGGGAATGTTGAGCCTCAATTTGTTATAATTTTTGGCAATTAAATAACAAATTTAAACACATATTTTATTATCTTTAGTATGTTTTATGTCATACAAATCATTATTTCAGCACAAGGTAAGAACAAATTTGATGTTATTATAGTTGTGGGTATTAATATCATTTTTTATGATTTTATTAACTCAAAACTATGTTATTTAAAGAATTTTTAAATGTATTATCTGATATGTATGTTTGTTTGTAGATTTTATAGTTTGTTTGGGAAAATTAACAATAAAATGTATTCATCCTTCCTTTCGCACCATATGTTCAGCTCATGGTCTAGCTTGGCGTTTATCTCATCATCCAGCCATCACGCGATATTCGCTGATCATTTTCCATGTGTGCCCTAGATCGATGCACTATACATCCAACTCACAGTTCAGTGTTCCATTTAGCTCGTCATTCAGCTCGCTTATCAGCCTACACACTATCCATAATCAGTTTTGGGCATTTAAACATGAAACAACTTGTAGTCTCCTTAGCTCGCCATCACACCAACCATCTATGTGCTGGACCAATGCATTTAACTCATCCTCTGGAAGGATCTCCACCTAGCTGCTCATTATCCACGCGTTCAAAGGAATGGACATTTGTTGTTAACTCACAGTTTCCTCTTATTTAATACTCAACTATCATAAACCGACGCGTTTAAGGGATAGAACGACCTACATTCCAGAGACTTGTTGTTGTGTACAAACCCGCGCTCAACACCAATCCATCCTCCACATGAAGGAAGAACATCACGCCATGCTGTAGAATCCTGTCCATGCAAAAGAAAGAGCGAACTCGTCATGTTATGCCACGATCACGCTGAATGAAGAGCCATACCATGCATTGGTTGCAAATCAATTATGTGCTTTAAATATTGCCTAAAATTAGAGAGCAGTCAATATTTAGGGTCCACTTGCTCATCTCTTATGTAAAACTATTTATATCAGTCTCTAAATGAAGAGAGAGTTAGTTAGTCAGAGCCAAAGTTAGTCATAGTTTTTTCAGCACTGTAATTCTGTTTTTAAATCTAAATAAAGAATTGTATGCATTGTTGTTGAAGATTGTGTTTGAGTAGGAGTTAGCAGACTTCACCCATGATTGTTGGGATGTCCCCTCATCAACCAGAGGTTCATTAGCTTAGTTTTAATTCAGTTCTTTCTTTTCTATTTTAGTTAATCTAGTTTAATTTCCAGTTTGTTTTCATTAAATGTTATTGTATTTCCTGTATTGTATTAACTTAGTTTCCTTTCAATAGTTAAATAAGTATTTTATTTCCTGTATTGCATTAGTTTAGTTTTATTTTAGTAATTAAATAAGTAGATGCGTGCATAGTTTTACTTTCAGTCATTTGCTTTCAGTCTTTTGTTCTTAGTTAGTTGTTTCTAGTTAGTCATTTCATTCCATTATTGCTTTCAGTTTTTAATTTCAGACAAGTAGAATAGCTTATTTCCATTTGAATTTAGTTTTGATTAGTTATGAATTGGTTTATATAGAATAGTTTGCTTTCATTTAAATTCAGTTTTGTTTATTTATTTTTCTGTCATGAATTTGTTTAAGGTAATTTCCAGTTTGTTCAAGTTAATTTCCAGTTTATTAATTAGTTTACAATGCAATGTTTTATTTTTGTTTAAAGTATTAGTTTGAAGTTAATTTGGTGGTTAAATAGTTTTGTTTATTAATTATATGCATTAGGTTTAAGAACTACATAACTTCACCTGAAGAATTAGTTCATTTAGGTAAGATTTTACCATTTTTCTGTACGGGCCGCCATTCGGACTGTCTGTCCAATCTGCCATTCAGTCACCCTTTACAGACCTACTGTTCAGTTTGTCATTTAACCCTTGGTTCTGTTTTTACTATTTTTATGCATTTTTTAGATTGTTCCTAGTTTTTTTTTTGTCAATCTTTGCATTATATTTGTAGTTGGTATTTTTATGTAATCATTTCGATTAAAGTTTGGTTGTTTTAATTTATTGATTAAGGTTTTATCATTTTTTTCTTTTCCATATGAATTAAGTTGTTTTTATTCCTTAAATATTAAAATACTGGTTTTGTTTCATTGTTGTTTTATGTCATGGTCATCTTCGTTTGCATTTAGAGTTTAGGGTTAGATGTACTATTTTTAAGAGGAAGTTAAGTTATTTGTAATCATAGCAATCATTCTTGTTATTATGTGTGTATTGAAAAATAGAATTTAAATATTTTTATTAAGTTTTCTAGTTGCTTTTGTTTATTATATTTATTAAGTTTCCTACATTCTTTTTCAGTTTTCTATTCTTTATAAGATAAGTTGTCTTTTACCCCAGCCTTCTGCTTAAGGAGTAGTTAGTTGGTTATTTGTCAGTTCCGTTGTTATAATTTCTTTTTATGTATGAGTTAGTGTTTGAAGTTATAGGTATTAGTGTGTATGTCTTCCTTTTCAGTAGATGTTTAGAATTTGATATTCTAGTCCAGTCCAATTACGTAGATGATTTTAGGAGTTTGACTCGATTTTTTATCTTTCGATCCTTTGTTTATTAAAATATCTCTACGACACCCTAGGAGCCTTTTTACCTTTGCATATATTTTGTACCAACTCTAATATTACCAACCCCGGTTGATAATTAAATATTAGGTGAATTAATCTAGTCGATATAACACCCAACAGGACCAAAAAACCGTAGAAAAATAAATAGGAAACTACCACAATGGACAATTGTTTGAGCCAATGGAATAGGTGGGTGGTCACTGATATCCATCTGGATCAAACCCACCCCCTCAGCTTCAGTCAAGTGCCTTGGTAGAATTATAAGGGAATAGAATCCCCCACCTAGTTGTGAAAACTTGGTTCTAGAAGTTACCCATAAGAGAGATATCTGAGGTGAGACAGCATCTATGTCACAGGTGCTTCCGACTAAGCCTTTCTATGTTGGGTCGATATCTTGGGATTTGTTGCACGCAAATTAGGGATTGAACCTGGGTTGAAGAGTAGAAAGAGAAGAAGAAAAATTCCAACAAATGGTTATGTTGATGGGACCGTGAATCATTGTGGTGAGGGATATATTGTGGCATCTGACGAAACCTAAAATCCAATATTGGGTGGATTTTAAAGCAATAGAATTTGCAAAAGAAGAGAGTAAAGGATCTCGGTTGAATCCAACAGAGTGGTTGGGTCGATACCTGTAGCTAGGAATTTTGCACCTCCTGTGGACAGGAGTTGTTCCTCTAGTCTGAATGGTTCATATCTAGAACAAATCGTACACAACAAGATTGGAAGACATTACCTAGAATGGGTGGATATCTGGAATCAAGTCTCTTTGATGCACTAGTATAATTGTTTCATTCAAAGATGATCCATAATGGATGTACCTATATAATAATAAGAAAACAACAAACGATATCAAACAGAACCAGAATATAATCCACTATTCTATATTGATGACTAAGGAATTCAATAATAAAAACATACAATAATGACACAATATATTTTATGGGAAGGGAACCAAGTTTTCATTAGATAATAGAGAAGAAGTTTACATCCTGTGCCTTAGTGTCGATTTACTCCTTCACAAATCCAACATCTCGTCCCCAATAGCTCCAACTTGCTCCCTCAAGCTCACTTGATTGATTTAGGCCAGAATATCAAAGACACAACATAACTTTACTCTCTTTTCAACCATGGAGATTGAGCTTGCTTTTATAGGCTTGGAATGGATAGAGACAGTTGAGAAATTGGTGGGTGAGGTGGCTAGGAGATCCTACAAGGATGGATATCGAGCCCAAATGGCCCTAGTGATCAAGGATAAGGGTGCCACAAATCCTTCTTTTGAGAAGCTTCGTGAGAACCTCCCTTTTTCACTTTTTACCAAGGGCACCTCTTCTTGCTCACCATGATAGAGCAGTGTTAGGAAAAACCATGCCTTGAACAAAGGGTAAAGGCGATGCCACCACTTACCACCAACAAATTATAGGCAATGCCGAAGAAAGTACCACTTTTTGACTAAAGGGTAGAGGCGGTGCTAGATTTTCATATGTAGATTTGATGTCTGGACCAATATTCTTGCTTCACAATTTGGGATTGAGGGCAATACTAAAGTTTGGGATCTCATCACATGTTGATGATGAGATTTAGGTGTAACAGAATGCCCCCCAAAGCATGAGGGTGGTGGATACAATACACAAGATATTTGAAAGAGAAATTTATCACTTCAAGGCAAGAATCAACTTGATCAAAGATCATCAACTAAGAATCTACAATACATCAATAATTTTGACTCATGATCAAATGTGTCTTCATCATGGCTGTAGACCAATACAAGGTAGATCCATGAGAGAGATAAACAAACATGGCTACTAGAATACAGCATAGATACATGTAATAGAGGACTCAAACTTGGACATAGCTACCAGATATACAATGTAGACCTATGCCATACAGACGCAAATTTGAGCATAGCCACGACCATACAAATGTGGATCCATGTTGGTACTTCATACAATATACTCCATCTCAACCTAGGGAGAAATATAGGATTTATTTTCAACAAATACCCAAGGTATTCGTCTCGTCTTCCAAAACGTACGATTCTATCCATGTGATTACAATGATCTGAAGTCAAACATGGTAGAAACCACTTGATTATCGGTCAATGATGTGAACCATTAACAAGTGCGAGGGAGATCACCATTGATGTCTGTAATGTCCCAAATTTTACATTGGGTCACAATGGCCAAATCACATTTTCCATATTCACGAAATTTGTCAAAGGGATGCTAAAAGTCAAATAATTGCCAAGGTGGAAAATCACTAGTTCCCTAGCTTGGGGGTGGAAGCTTTGAGATTTGGAATAAGGGGGATAACAAATTATTTTTAGACATTAGAAGGGGATAAATATTTAATAATGTAGCTTATTAAATAAATACAAGAGAAAATGGAAGTGACAATGGAGCATGAAGACACATGGAGACTATGGGTCCCACACTAGCTAGAATTCCTATGTTAAATGGTATCTTTCTCTTGCAAATTTGAATATATGGGAAGTCTAATGTTTTTGTATGTATTATAATGTTAATATACTTTTCCATATACTTCATAGGTCAAATTTGGGACGAATTGTAACTTACATGGGAGAGGAAGAGCCAAATGGGAGTTTCATGGACACTTGGCTAGATTCCCCTTACATTTATGACATATATGACACCAATGATGGAGATTCTATGACAGTTATGACACAAGTCAGATCTGAAGGCTGACATACTAACATGTCAGGACTGAATAGAGCATCTTAGAGGTCGAATTTGGGAGTTGGAGAAGGCCAAGAGGCTCCTACTCAAATTTGGGAGAAGAGGGAAGGTGAAGAGAGAGGCCACGTGGCATAGCATGAGCAGCCACACCAATTCGACTTGGATTTGGTTTATGGATGGATTTGGAACCTTACAAGGCTAATAATGTTTATAAAATTCCCATCCTAGTTGGTGTTTGGAAAGGACACTCAGGTATTTCATGGATATTTAATGGAGTCTTATTTGTAGGTTTAAGCTATAGGAAAGCATGTGGATTCTTCTATTGCAGATCTCTCTCTCAACTATTTCCAGTTTTCACACCATATTCATGCAAATCGAGGGATTGTACTTTGGGTGAGCTATTGATATCTTTGGGGTATATTCTGATGACAATTATATTATGTTCTGATTTATATGATCTATATTTCATGTTCAAAATAATCTCGGGGTTGAAATACCCAAAAGAATTCATGTAAAAATGTTGAACAATGAAGAAATAGTGTCATTTCCCCACTATCTTGTTGTGAACCATTGCAATGCTGATGATTTCGAATTAGGAAAGCATTTAATTATAAATTTATGATTATAATCATTTCCATATTCTCTTTTATTCATTCTCAGAAATTTTCAAGTCGAAATTCCCAATATTTGTATGTGAAAATGATTTTTAAGGAGCAAACAATGACCATTTCCACTCTATTTTGATATATGCCATGGTAATGCTTATTATTTCGAATGGAGGAATGTATCTCTGATACATGTATGATATATGGACTGTAATTAATTTTTATTTAAAGTCTCATGTTCAGTACTTAAGCATTGGAATCCATTTTACTCATTTTTATTGCATTGGGAGAAGATTTGGTGCATTTTCCCCAAGGGTCGAAATTGTGACTTGGGAGTTGTTTTGGAAAGAGTCATAATAGCCTGTATAAACTGAAACATGAAGAATATGAGACTTTTAAAAGGTCCCTTACACATACCCATCCTCTTTTCATAAATTCAAGTGACTTTGGGATCATTTGTGAAGCAATTTCCAGCAACTGCCCAAGGGGAATTGGAGCCCCAATTTGCTAGTAAAGACTCCTACCTTGAATAGAACATTAAACAAGTTTGAAGAAGTAATTGGGAGGTAAAAAACATACATGAGAATGATATTTAAGTTATATTATCATTCATGTACCTTCAAAGAAAATTTGGAAGCATTTGGGTCAATTTGGAGGTCTAGACATCAAAACTAGTTAAGCTCAAAATTGGGGAAAAAGTGAAAATTTGGTCTTTTAAAAAAATTCCAAAAAGGGAACATTACAATGTCAATGATTCCCAAGGTACCCTAGTGCAATATAGGAAGTGTGAATATATTTTTTGATGTCGAACACCCAATCGAATATCTCGATCAAAGGTTAATGATGTGAACCTATGTTGAGAGAGAGAGAGAATCTGTCATTAAGGCATACAGATCTCAAGGTACTAAATTTGTTTCTAAGAGTAATTCCTGGATGATGAGCTGATGTCGATAGGAATAGTCTCATCGAAGGAGGGTCATGATGAATCCCACATCAATGACACAAAACTTGGAACAAATTTTTTGAATGTTGTAGATAATGTAACCATTAGACTGACTAAAAAGTACTGACACAAAGGTTGTTTTAACTACAAAGGAAAACTTCTAACTTGCCTTTGAACATCAGGTGACATGACAAAAAACTTGGTAGCATTGACTCGATGAGGTTGAACACAATATGACATTGGAAAATTCATTCTTTGAAAGACTCAAAGGAATGACATGACGCATGAAAGTGGATCGATCTAGAGACAAGATGATTTACCCAATTGATTAAATGAAATGCAGACAAGTGCCATGTTCAAAGGTGACAACAAACTGCCATATTATTCACAAAAATTAAATGATTCCCTTCCCTTAATTTCCCCATCATGATTGATGAGTGCCTCTTTTCATTTTTATGAGTTCAAAGAGGGTAACAAACACTCGTTGTAGCTCATCCAAAGACAAGTCCATTACCATACGGTTTAGGAACCTGAGAAAGGAGGGGTTCATTCCCAAAAAGGGTCTCTCGGTGTTTAGTTTAACAATTCCAATGAAACAAAACTCAGTATTGTTCATGTTTAGAGAGTCTGAACGAAGATGGAAGAAGACTCCAAAGGGTCCTTTTTCGTATGATTTGGTCTCTAGGGCCCAAAAAAGTATAAATAATACCCAAGAGAACTCTTCCAGTCATGATTGGATGGAGTGCTCCTTTTTCGTAAATAGTCCATCTGAACTAAAAAAGAGATAACCTATTGTCGGAGAGACAACTCTTCAAATACTTTTACAAGTATGAAGAAGACAAATACTCAACAATATTTTCATATTTAGGGAGTCCAAAAAGAGTTTAAAGGAGACTCTATTAGGACTCTTTTCACAATGAAGGATTTTCCAAGTCTGAAAAGAATCAAAAAAAGACTCAGAACTTTGATACTGGGTTTTGAGAGTGTGATCAAAGTATCGAAACGAATGCTCGATGATTTTTTTCATTTTTCAAAATCACGAAAAAATAAAAAACAAACTTCCCCATTAAATATTACTGCTTATTTCTGCCCCTTCAAGACTTAAAATGGCCATTAGTTTCCCAAAATATTCGAAAAATGACTTTTATAAACTATATAAAAGGGTATTTTTATAAAAATTGATTTTAAAACTTTAAAAACCCTAAAAACAGGCTATAAAAGCTAAGTAAAATAGTAAAAAACCAACTTATTTACTATTTACCAAACCTTGAGAGCATTTTGGGAAATTTGGAACCAAAAATTCAGCTAGAGATTACAGGAGCATCCACCGTCCATTTTTTCACACCATCGAGTTCGGGTAAAAGCTAAAACCATCCTCTTTCTTTTCATGGTTTCAAATTTTTAATTTTCATGGTTTTTTTGAGCTCATGGGCCAAACCTAAACTAGGAAATGTAGGAACTGCTCTTGTCCTTTGTGGGAAAGGTGTTTCTCGACAAAAACCATGTTTATTTAGTTTGACATAGGTGATGGCACAGCTCTGTATTAACTAGACAGAGGCGGTGCCGGCTGTGGGCTTCAAAACCATTTGTCCTGACCAAAATAAAATTTTATAAGCAATTTTGATGGTTGGAAACGCTTCAAAATGGCTTTTGAATTGTTTTTTCCAGGTTTATTGGATCAAAAAATGGTTATTTGGAAAGAAAGACAACATGACAATGATGATACCCTTGTTGTAAGAGATGTGGGTTGTTTGGGTGCCCTACGGAGTTGTGTCCTTTTGAAGTTCTTTCAAATCCTAGGTATGGTTTCGCACCCCCGCTTACTAGAATATATTCTATAGATGTGGAATCCAGCAGTACTTTGAGGTAGGACCTCATGTTTTGACTATAGAGGTGGAAGATATCTACTTCTTGATAGGGTTGTCTAAACAAGGGGCCCCTATCTCTCTTACTGGTTCTCGAGGAGGGGACGTGACTACTCAGGAACTGATTGATCATCATTGTCAGCCTGGCACGAGAATGTCAGGTAAGAATATTCCCATCAAGGTTGTGGTGGGTATGCCACTTCACACTGTTATTTTCATTATGCAGAGGCTGGCTGGAATCCAAGGGCCTCATCAGGCATCCCAGACACACATGATGTATTCCATCAAAGCTATGGAACCTACGGTTTTCAAATGGGTAGAGGAACTTCTTCCTATTTTCAAGGACCATCAGACAAAATGTCGGCAAGGAGAACTAAATCAGTTTGGTTATGGGTCCATTTTAGCCTACTTATTCTTCGAGAGGGTGCCTCTCATGAGACCCCAGGTGATCTTCACTGAGCCTAGGTCTAGAGACCCACACATGCTGAGGTGGGTTGATATTATGGCCCGCATAGAAGGTGGCAGGGCCAAGGTGAAATTTGAGGCCACTTTCTTCCGTTGGTTGTGTGACCAGATCCTCATGATAGAGGATTATGCCTATGCAAGGACTGATTTCATAGGTGACCCCGATCTACCATTGCCACCTGGTTCTCAGTGGGGATCATGTTTTTATGTTTTTATGTTTTTTATGGGTAGTAACAATACCTAAAAATTTACATGCAGATGTTGGTGGTGCACATCCTGTAGGATCCTCTCCTATGGATAGACGAGATGGGGCTCAATTTGTTCATAGAGGTGATGATCACCTTACTGAACTGGAGGAGTGTTGATGTATTTGTAACTTCAGAATGTATTCATCTATGTATCTTGTGTCTTGTAACCCGATGTTTATTCTGGGATGTATCTATTATGTAATTGAGTCATGTTGTCATGCCCCAATGTTCCAATCAGGAGGATCTATTATGTAAACAAGTCATTTCAAGTCATTGTGGGTAACCCTCCGATTGTCTAAAGGTTAAATTCCCCATAGTTTCGGGGCACTAGGGTTATTAGACTCTCCTAGTAGACGTCAGCCCTAGTATGGTTTTAGTCATGCCAGGATTAGTATAAATAGAGAGCTGGAGTCTCTATTTAACACACAACTTATACACACTCAAGTGTAGTGCATAGTTGAGGAAGGAGAAGACACTGGGGATAGACAAGAAGAAGGTTACTGTTGTCGGGAGGTCACTTACTGTTTTGTGCTTTTCTATTTTGGAGTTGATTCTATCTCTGAGGAAGTTGAGGGGTTTTCTCCTTTATGGTTTCCCTAAGGAAAAACATTGTGTTCATTGTCTCTTGTGTTTAATTGTTGTGCTTATTATTCTCTCAGTTAAAGATCCTAATAATGCTAGCTTAATGTTGAAAAACTAACATGGTATTAGAGCTAAACTAAGAAGAAGACATTGTGCAACTATGGGAACTAGGGCTTCCTAGTTTGTGGATCTTCCTCCACATATTTTCAACAAAATTAAGGTGGAATAACTCTCCTCCTTAGGGTGCATCTTTCTGTCGAAGCAGAATCCAATTCTGAGGTTTTTCAGTTTTGGACCCGACACTACTGCCGGAAATTAGGGCTTTTCACAGAAGAGGAATTTTTCAGTGAGCCCAGGCCTAGATTGATCTCCTCCCAAAAATCAAAGTTAGGGATAAATTTCAAGGCATTTGGGTGGACAGAACTCTAGAAAAAAAAACCGTAATTTGCTCCTAATCCAGTACTACAGGATTTCAGCTGCAAATCTAGATCCGACATCTTGACCTGGTAAGATCTAAATATTTTGTATTTCCATTTGAGGTTCTCAATTTAAGATGTCTCATCATACCAAGCTTGATGAAAATCTTGAGGGAGCTGATAACTTCTGATCCTGGAAGTATAGGATCTCCTTGTTCCTGGAAGAAAATGAGTTGGACTCCTGCATCCATGAGGAGGTTCCAGTTCCAGAGGGAGATGAGGCTAAGGCCTTACCTAAGAAGAAGATGGTTATGGAAAAGAGGATCATTGTTGATTCTATCAAGGATCACCTTATCCCTCATGTGTCCTCTCTCAAGACACCTAAAGCTATGTTTGATTCCCTAACCAAATTGTTTGAAGGGAAGAACATAAACCGGAACATGACTCTGAGGAATCAACTGAAGAATATGAATATCCAGAATGCAGAGACCATCCAGTCTTACTTCACAAGATTTTCTCAGATCAAGGAACAATTGGAAGTAGTATATGAAGAAGTCGAGAATGTAGAAATTGTGACGACCACCTTGAATGGTCTCCCTAGGAAATGGGACTCTTTCATTCAAGGGATCTGTGCTAGAAAGAAGTTAGTCAAGTTTAGTAATCTATGGGAAGAATGTTCTCAAGAAGAATATCAGATAGCAGCTCGAGAAGAGAATATGGGAAGTGAATATCAAGCTCTCACAGCACAATCCAAGAAACCCTAATCCAGCCATCACAGAAGTAAGTACTCTCATCACAGGAATAACTCTAGAAAGCCTAGAGATAGGTCTAAGTTCATTTGCTATACATGTCATGAAAAAGGACACTTTGCTAGAGATTGTCCTAGGAACAAAAGTAGCTCTCACAAGAATAAGGGAAGCAAGAGAAGACATCATGCTCATGCTACAGAGGATGATGAACCTTCATCGAAAAGAACCAGATATGAAAGTCAAGATTCTTCAAGCGAGGATGAATATGTTTTGATCTCCACTCTCATGGGAAACATTACTCATGGAAGTGATGATTGACTTATTGATAGTGGGAACTCCAAACATATGACTGGATTCAAGGAATCCTTTATGAGACTTTTAGAACATGAATCACCTCACAAGGTGAAGCTAGGAGATGACTACCAATATCCAATAAAAGGTAGTGGGGAATCTTCCTATAAACTAGACTCTGGTAAGTCTCTAACAATGAAGGAAGTATTGTTTGTGCCAAGACTCAAGAAGAACCTTCTCTCCATATCAGCATTGGATGCAAAAGGAATGAGGGTTGCATTCATAGATGGTCAAGTAATCATGTGTCCAAGAGGAAAGACTATCGATGATGCGGTGGTGATTGGAGAACAAGAAGGAGGTTTGTACAAATTGAAGGGCCATCCAGAACAAGCCTTGGTCCATGACATAGTAGAGCCAAGTGAACTTTGGCATAGAAGGCCTGCACATGTGCATTAATTAGCACTACCTCTTGCAAGCAAAGTTGTTGAAGGTCTTCCAGAAATGCAAGAAAAACATGATGGGATTTGCAAAGGATGTGCGAAAGGAAAGAACACAAAGAAGACATTTCCAAGTAGCAAAAGCAAAGAAAAAGGAATCTTGGAAATCATCCACTCCGATGTATGCGGTCCTATGTCATCAATCTCACTAAGTAGGTATGCATATTATGTTTCTTTTATTGATGATTTTTCTAGGAAGACATGGGTTTACTTCATGAAGAATAAAGACGAAGTATTCAACAAGTTCAAGGAATTCAAAGCCTTGATCGAGAATCACACTGAAAATAAGATCAAGACCTTTCGATCCGATAATGGTGGATAATTCACTTCAAATGAATTCAAAGAGCTATGTAAAGAATCAGGTATTAAGAGGAGGTTGTCCACTCCTTATAATCCACAATAAAATGGGATTGTGGAACAGAAGAACAGAACTATAATGGAAGTTGCAAGAGCTATGCTTCATGATCAAGATCTTCCTATGCATATTTGGGCGGAAGCTGCCAGAATAGTGGTGTATTTACAGAACCATACTCCACATAGAGTACTCAAGAACAAGACTCCGGAAGAAGTCTTCTCCAGCAAGAAACCAAAAGTTAGCCATCTCAGAATATTCAGTTGTCCGGTATACATACACATTCCAAAAGAGAAGAGAACAAAATTAGATCCTTCAGGAAAGAAGGGTATATTTGTGGGATACTCTGAAAGCTCGAAGGCTTACAGAATATATTTCCTAGGATATAAGAAGATTGACATCAGTAGGGATGTGAAATTTGATGAATATGTAGCTTACAACAAATCCAGAAAGAGACCTACTGAAGAACCTGAAGAAGCAGAAGCACCTAGAATTCATGATACAACCATGAATGAAGAAACTTAAGAAGAAGATCAAGAATTTGAAGAACCACAAAGACCTATAGATCCACCTCTGGAGAAGAATCCTCATAAGAGGAAACCTACTTGGGTACGAGAACTTATCCAAGATGCGGAAAGATATGGGGCTCTAGAAGAGAATCACAGAGAAAGAAAGAGGACCAGATCCTGCTCCGGGTATGTAGCTTTACTATGTGATTTCATTGATAAAGAACCTTCCAGTTATGAAGAAGTGGCAGAATGGAAAGAATGGAAGGATGCTATGATTGAAGAATATCAATTGATCATGAAGAATAATGTTTGGGATGTTGTCCCAAGACCAGAAGGGAAGTCAGTTGTAACTTCCAAATGGATCTACAAGATCAAGCATGCTGCAGATGGTAGCATTGAAAAGTATAAGGAAATATTTGTGGCTCGGGGGTTCTCTCAGAAAGAAGGAATAGATTATGAAGAAACCTTTGCACCTGTAGCCAAATACACTTCCATTAGATCAGTACTTGCTCTGGCTACAGTGAAGAAATGGAAGATACACTAGATGGATGTCAAGACTGCTTTCTTGAATGGTGTAGTGGAAGAGGAAGTGTATGTAGAACAACCACTTGGTTTTGAGACACATGTCAGAGAGTCTGATGTATGCAGATTGAAGAAAGCACTGTACGGTTTGAAACAGGCACCCAGGACTTGGTATAGCAAGATTGACAGTTTTCTATCCAGTTTGGGATTTACAAAGAGTAAACCAGATTCCAACCTATACTACAAGGTTGAAGATGGAAACCCAGTGATGCTTCTACTATATGTAGATGATCTATTTGTGACAGGTATGGATGGGTCAATTGCTGATACAAAGAGAAAGCTTGTTGCTGAGTTTGAAATGAAGGACTTGGGTATGATGCATTATTTTCTAGGTATGGAAGTGTGGCAGAGTGCAGATGGAATCTTCCTTGGACAAGGGAAGTATGCAGTAGAGATCCTAAAGAGGTTTGGGATGATGGACTGTAAGGCTATGGCCACACCTATGGCATAAAACCTAAAGCTATTGAGTGATGCTTCATCAGAGACGGTTGATGCCATGATGTATCGTCAGATGATTGGGTCCTTGATGTACCTAATGAACACAAGACCAGACATTTGCTTTGTTGTGAACACCTTGAGCTAGTTCTTAACAGATCTGAGAAATGTTCACTTGATTGCTGCAAAGCATATTCTAAGGTACCTAAGGGGTATAGTTGATTATGGGCTCAAGTACAAGGAGAATCAAAAGATTAACCTGGAGGGTTATGTTGATTCAGATTGGGCAGACAGTGCCATCGATAGGAAGAGCACTTCAGGGTGTTGCTTCAGTATGGGATCAGGTGTGATCTCTTGGTTTAGCAGGAAGCAATCCTGTGTGGCACTATGTACAGTTGAAGCAGAGTATGTCACATCTTGTTCAGCTAGTTGTGAGGTAGTATGGTTGTGGAAGCTACTATCTGATATATTTGATCTCTAGTTGGATGCTACTTGTATACATTGTGACAACCAGAGTTGTGTGAAGTTGTCAGAGAATCGAGTGTTCCATGACAAGTCGAATCATATCGAGATCAAGTATCACTATATCAGGGATATGGTGCAGAGGGGAGTAGTGAAGGTCCAGTATGTTGCGACAGAGGAACAAATAGCTGATGTATTGATGAAGCCATTGGCTAGGATGAAATTTGAGTACTTCAGGGAGAAGCTTGGTGTTCTCTAGATCGAGGTTTCCTCCAAGAGAAAGTGATGAGACCCATAGCCATTCTGACATGGTGATAGGATTGGTTCCTTCCATGGTTAGATGTAAGGGCTGAGCCATTCTATCATGGTGAGAGGATTGTTTCCTTCCATGTCAGATATGAGTGCTGGCCATTCTATTGAGTAGGACAGATGTAAGGGAAACTGCCATTCTAGGAATGGAGGCACCTAGTCAGTTACCAAGAAAACTCAGTCTAGGACTGAGAAGCCATTTTGACATGGTGAGAGGATTGGTTCCTTCCATGGTCAGATGTAAGGGATGAACCATTATGTCATGGCTAAAGGATTAAGTTCCTCCCATGTCAGATGTGAGTGTTGGCCATTCTGACGAGTAGGTCAGATGTAAGGGCAACTGCCATTCTAGGAATGGAGGAACCTGGTCAGTTACCAGGTAGCACAGTCTGGGACTTGGGGCCATTTTGATGCAATGATAGGATTAGTTCCTTCATGATCAGATGTGAGTGCACACTCTTTTTATGCGATGTGTTTACACATTGGCGATGTAAGCACAGAGCCTTTCCGACAAGATGAGGTTGGATATAAGTGCTGATCCATTATGGCGTGATTTGTTTACACATGGTCAGATGTGAGTGTTGTGCCTTTTTGACAAGATGGGGTTGGATGTAAGTGCAGTGCCTTTCTGATAAGATGGGGTTGGATGTAATTGCAGAGCCTTTTCAATGTGATGTACTTACACATGATCGAATATAAGTGCTGAGCCTTTTTGACAAGATGAGGTTAGATGTAAGTGTTGGGCCTTTTTGACAAGATGAGGTCAAATGTGAGTGCTGGGCATGCCTTTCTGACATGATGAGGTCAAATGTAAGAGTTGGGCGGGACATTATGACTTAAGTGTCAGATATAAGCACTGATGAAGACCTACATGAAGGGTAGGCCTACAAGATTGACTTTGTAGAACTTCCTGTGATGAGAAGAATCAAGATAGCACCATTATGAGATAGCATATGATGATCCAGACTTGATGATGATTCAGATCAAGTGATCCAGAAGTGATCTAGATGAGATGATATAGACTTGATGATGATCTAGATCAAGTGATGATCCAGTTGTGATGATGATCCAGACTCGATGATGATCCATATCAAGTGATCCAGATGTGATGATGATCCAAACTTGATGACAATCCAAATCGAGTGTTGATCCAGCAATGATGAGCCAGTAGTCATTATGATGTAGATCCCATGATGAAGAAGACTTGAAGACAAAGAAGACTCGAAGAAAAATAATACTTGAAGATGAAGAAGGCTTGAAGACTAAGAATACTTGAAGATGACGAGATGTTCCAGTTGATGCAGAGAAGAAGACCAGTGCTAAAAATTGTGTCGAAAGAATACCTTCCTAGTTAAGAGGGAGTGTTGATGTATTTGTAACCTCGGAATGTATTCATCTATGTATCTTATGTCTTGTAACCCGATGTTTATTCCGAGATGTATCTATTATGTAATTAAGTTAGGTTGTCATGCCTCGATGTTCTGATCGAGAGGATCTATTATGTAAACAAGTCATGTCAAGTCATTGTGGGTAACCCTCCAATTATCTAAAGGTTAAAGTCCCCGTAGTTCCGGGGCACTAGGGTTATTAGACTCTCCTAGTAGAGGTCAGCCCTAGTAGGGTTTTAGTCATGCCAGGATTAGTATAAATAGAGAGCTGGAGTCTCTATTTAACACACAACTCATACACACTCAAGTGTAGCGCATAGTTGAGGAAGGAGAACACATTGGGGCTAGACAAGAAGAAGGTTACTGCTATCGGGAGGTCACTTACTGTTTTGGGCTTTTCTATTTTGGTGTTGATTCTATCATTAAGGAAGTTGTGGGGTTTTCTCCTTTAGGTTTCCCCGAGGAAAAACACTGTGTTCATTGTCTCTTGTGTTTAATTGTTGTGCTTGTTATTCTCTCAGTTAAAGATCCTAATAATGCTAGATTAATGTTGAAAAACTAACAAGGAGAACTTGGAGCGGTTGACTCTTGACATCCCTGACATAGTGATAGATGACCTCCCCATGAGGTATCAGAGACACACTACAGGAGTGTCAAGCCGCTTCAGCCAACTGCTTCATAGGGTAGCACGAGCCATCATGTGCTATCATGAGCATCATTAGATGGTGGATTGCATGATGTATTATTTAAATCTGACTAGCTTCGGTTTTTTTGTATGATTTTGTATTTCCTAAAAGCCACGATGCTTCAGATGAGGTCTCGTGACCACATTTTTTTAAAAACACTTTATATATATATATAGACAGACTTATTACCATTGTTTACATGTCTCAAATCGAAATCATATTTACATAAGTTATATATGTCATTTACAGTTTATTTTACAATGAACCATGTTTATTTTATAAGTTATGAATGAGAAATATAACAGTCTAGGATGTAGTTTGCTAACGAATCAGCAATTGTATTATCTAACCTAGGGATATGCATGTAAGTGATACACTCGAATGACCTCTCTAATAAATGAACTGTCTGAAACAAATAGAGGAGTACAGGATTTATGATGGTATAGACATGGTTTACATGACAAGCCACTAATTGTGAATCCTTAAACACTACCATGTCATGAATGTCTCAAGAGGTAGCCTCAATGAGTATAACTATTACTGTCTAATACTCGGCTATGTTGTTGGTAGCAAGACCAATACAAATCACTCTTGACATGATCAAGTCATGAGTCAGGGAATAGAGAACCCAAGCAGCTGAAGCAAGGTTCAGGGTATGATGGAAAGCACCATCAGTGAAGCCATAAAAATCCATCTGATCTGCATAACCAAAACATGGTATAAACAGTTTGGACACTAAACTCAACACCATACTGAATCAAGACACAACACACTAAAAGCCAAAAATATAGATATATAAAAGGTACCATGCATAAATGATTTAAGCATAGTGCCTCTTCAGGTACAACCCATTGTGAGGTTTCCCAAAGGGCATCTTGTCATAATCCACGAGCTCATAAGCTCCTTTCTCTAAAACTTTCCTGACGACAAAGGGACCATACCACATTGACTCGAACTTCCCTTTACCTAATTTATTGTGTCTCTGATTGTAGGTCAGAACTAGGTCACCTTCATTGAAAACTTGAGGCTGAACAAATTTATCATACTATTCATTGATGCATTTCTTATGTGCCTCATTAGCTAAGGCAACATCTCTTCTAGTTTCCTCAAGATTAGTCAGGTATAGAAATCTCTCTTCCTCGGTGGAAGGGTTTGGTTGAAGTTCTACTACAAGTTTTAGTGACAGAATATGGAATTGGATAGGAAGGACAACTTCTAGTTCGTAAACTAACTGGAACAGTGTGAAACCAGTTGTTGTTTTTACCGAAGTCCTGTAAGCCCAAAGAGCAGAGAAGAGAGTCGAGTGCTAGTTGGATTTATGATCTCCAACCATCCTCCCCATCATAGTTTTTAAGACTTTTTTAATGGCCTCAACTTGACCATTAGCCTATGGATAGTAAGGATTTGAGTTTTCATGGAGAAAACCCATCTTGGTACTTAAATCGGTCATCATCTGATTTTAGAAATGTGATCTGTGGTCAGTGACTATAGACTGTGGGAATCCAAAACTAGCTATCACATGATTAAATAAGAAGAGGGTGGCAATCTTACCATCCTCTACATATGTATGCATAGCCTCAACCCATTTTGTGAAATAATCAATAGCTACGATGATGTAACCATGCCCCCCAGCTGAGGTAGGCTTACAATGCATAAAGTCCATTCCCCATTTGGAAAAAGGGGCAACTGCAATGAAGGGGTGTAAAGGAGCTGGGTGGGTGCACTTTCTTTAATAGAAATGTTGGCAGGGTGGGCATTTCTTAACAGCCTCATGATATTCTTTGAATATTGAAGGCTAGAAATAGCCAGTGCAAATGATTTTTTGGGTCGTATCCATCCCAAAAAGATGACTGCCACATGTTCCAAAGTGGAAATCATTAAGGACTTATTCAGCCTCCTCATGTGTAAGGAATCCTTGGAGAATGGAATCGATACCACATCTATACATTGTATCATTTAATATGAGGTAGTACTTTTCATGGTGACAGATACGGCGACGATTGTCACGGGATATATTGGGATGAAATATTTGATTTTGGAGATAAATGATTAAATCTCCATACCATGGGTCTGTTGTGCTTATCAAGAATAGGAATTCATCTGGAAATGAATCATTGGGCTCAGTATCCCTCAAAGCATAGGGAAGGTAACACATCAACTCTGCAAAGACCAAGTATTTCTTTGAAGTGGCCTTGGCAAACTCAAGGTTGAATTCCTGCAGGATGACAATCCAACAGGAATATTTTCCCCCTAGCACCTGACGAGTCGGGATGTAGTACATAGGGTCCTAATCTGCAAGTACCGTGGTAGTGAGAATCAATATGTAATGATGAAATTTCTAAATAGCAATGACCATAGCCAATGCTAACTTCTCCACACGTGAGTATCGGGTTTCAGAATCAATGAGATTCTTACTAGAATAATATATCATGTGTTCCTCACCGTTGGGATCTTCCTGTGTTAAAACCATTCCAATGGTAGTAGTGGAGGAAGCAATGTATAATACAAAGTCCTTTGAATAATTCAGGGGGTGTATCATGGGTGAATGAGTCAAAGCATGATTGAGATTATCAAAGGCTTGTTGGGCCTAGTCATCTCAAAAGAATGGAGTGTTCTTCTTCAAGAGACGCATATAATCGTGCGTTTTCTCAGCAAAATTGTAAACAAAATGGTGGAGAAAGTTTGCCTTCCCTTGGAAACTTTGGAGCTCAACAATATTTGTTGGGGCAGGTAGGGCCAATATAGTAGCAATCTCCAGCGGACCAATCTCGATGCCATCCTTAGAAACCACAAATCCAAGGAGACGTCACATCTCAATGCAAAAAAAAAAAATTGTGTGGATTGAGTCGTATGTTATAATGACGACATCTCATAAAAATATCTCTAAGATGCCCAAGGTGGTCTTCCCATTGTTGTGAATGCGCTGGGAGATCGTTAAGGTACGGCTCCATGATGTTCTTAATATCATGAAATGCATAGGACATGGCATGCTGGAATGTATCTCTGGAGTTCTTGAGGTCAAAAGGTAACTTCCTATAGGCGAAAGTTCCCCATGGACATATAAGTGTCTTTTTATGTTGATCGATGGGAAATATATCAATCTGATTATAGCCAAAAAATTCATCCATGAATGAGAAGATGAAACTTCTAGCATTGTTGTCAATAATATGATCAATATGCAGAGTCGAAAAATTTTCTTTAGAATAAGTTTTGTTCAGGTCTCGAAAATCGATGCAGATTCTAATAGTGCCCTGCTCTTTGTTCATAGGGACAATGTTCGATACCCATTCCATCAAGGCTATAGGATAAATAAATCCTGCCTTCAGAAATTTTTCTACTTCGGCTTTAGTAGTCGTAGCCTTGTGGGGATGGACTTGACGCAATTTATTCCTGACAGGTTTTGTTGTGGGATAGGTTTTAATTTCATGAACCACAATAGACGGGTCTATCCTAAGAATTTCTTCATAAGTCCAGGAAAATATATCTTGGAATTCTTTGAATAATGATCTATATGCTTCAGTTTCTTCTGTTGAGAAGTTCTTCCCTACATGAACATGCTCAATGGTTCTAGGTTTGACTAATATGTCAATTGGGGTTGTTTTAGTAATGTTGCATATATTTCCTTCGGATTCCATATTTTGCAACAATACAAGTGTTTGTAGATGGGTGACAATATTAGTACTGATAAGTGATTCAAGGTCAAAACCCACCAAAGTGGTTTTGGGAAGAAAATAATATCAATGATAATGATCTTCCCATACGTGTTCACTCTCACTCATGACCTCCATGATGGACTCATCCAAAAGAAAAATATGTGTGAGATAATCTAGAGTGGGAAGAGAGGGTTCTAACTAGTAAGGTAAGTGGTAAGGATCTGAAGCCATGAGATGAAGTTCATCAACATGGTCATTGTAAATGGAATGGATAGCATCATACATTGCTTCATACGAGCCAAGGGAGGATGACTCAACAATTTCTTTTCCCTTAGTACTATAGCCATTTGTGGAAATCATATCTATTGTCACCATTTCTGTACTAGGAGGGGCTGACAGAAACACACCCATAAGGGTGGAGTCTTTCAGCATACCTACCCCAAATGGCTGATAAGGAGGTGGGGACTGACCTAGCATAAGGATGTTATTCATCGTAAGGGTCGTAACATCCGGTGTACAATAGTCAAGTTGATCAACATTCACAATCTTCCCAAAATGTAGAAATTGGAGATTTCTAAATGCTATCAACGTGACAGCAGTCATAGAGTAAAACTAATTCCTCCCTAATAGAAGATTGTAATATAATGGGGCATCAACCACTTCCACCTGAATGAAAATGGTTTTTCACCTAAGCTCAACAGAAACTGTTGGCAATAGACCATGGGGCTAGAAACCCCATCCATCAAAATCTTTCAAAGTAGTATGTGACTTCATAACCTCAAGAAAACCAATGGTCCTCCAACAGGCTATAGACAATATTGAGTTTGAAGCTCCTTCATCTAGGATGATTCGATGGACCTTCCTCTTAACTACTCTAGATGCAATCTGAAAGTCTAGTTGGATAGGTAATATGGATTTATAGTTCTCTATGTAGAAATGAATCAAGTTGGTATTATCTAGTTCTAATCCCCCCAAATTTGTTAGCAGGTTTTTATGTTGTGTTGGACAACTCTGGAATACTTCAAGGGTAGACATCACATAAGGTTCCTGAGCTATATCTTCAACAACATTATAAAATTGTGCAGCTCGGGCATTGGGATTAAAAACCGACTTCCTGAGGGTAGCCTTAGATGGTCGTAAAATTGAATCAAGATTAGGTTTTTCGATCATGAGAGGGCCATTAGACGAATATGGATGAGAACTAGTAGAAGGGACTTTCTCGGAAGAAGGGTTTTCATCCTTCTTCTCTATTGTCTTGTCATATGATTGACTACAAGTACTCAAACTAATGGTCTCGAAAGACATCATTCTGATTTCTTCTGTGGAATTGGAGGTCCCCTAATTAGACATGTGGTCTATCAGTTGATGTTGAGAGGGAAAGGATCAATAAGAACTGCTGGTGCGAGGTTACTCTTTAAAAACTTGCTAATATCGTATGACGAGGACATTATTTTGTGAAGTGATCTCCTCCACACAATAAGTAGGGATATTTTGATTTCCTCTTCCCTTTATCATTCTCATTGGTCATTGGTTTAGGGTTCTCATGTTGGTTCCTAGGTTTCTTGTTTTTACCTTTTCACTTTTTCTTATTTGCCATGGGTTTGTGAACTTTGAATATCATTTACCTCAGCAAAAACCATAGGATTCAAAGGATTAGTGGTAGAAGCATTTGGTTTCTTAGCAGGTTTTGTCGTCGATGAGGGCTGGATTGAACCAATCACCTCATCCACAGGATTTTTTGTTGGTGGCTTAGCGATATTTGTGTTGAGGTAAGGATCTTGCATAATTAAGTCATATAGCGTTCCAGACTAGGAATAGACCTAATCCAGATAATAATCGTGACTTATATCCTTCTCTTCAGTAACAACACCACCCACAGCCACATCTCGGGCGATAAGAGGCAACAATGACTTGGTGAACCAATGAACTAGCAGTTGATCCGAGATGGGATCTTTAATAAGCCTTCTCCACCTTCTCCACTCATGGATATGGTCTAAGATGTGTGTGGAGGTATTTTGATGGAGTGAAGTCAAAAGATCCATACCCATTTCATAATGAATGGGTAGCTGAAAGTGTGTAAGGAAAACAATTGCCAGAGAGCTAAAATCCACAAACGAATGTTTTGGAAGTTCAATGTACCACTTCACATCAGTACCGGTCAATGTGTACTGGAAGAGCCTTAAATGAATAGAATCATCCATCAAGGAGTTCTAGGAACACCATAGATGGAAGGTCATAACATCGTTCTTGGGATCATCTCCCTGATTTCCATCAAACTTGGGAATATTTGATGGAAATTTTACCGAAATAGTGGGCCATGAAGGGTTGTGTCAAATGGGATCGTTTATCAACTTGGACAGATCAGGTAAGTCCAAATTTTCCAAGAAAGGTAATTTTCGATTATGTTCCACATACTAGTAATATTGATAAGGCATATATGTACCAGTAGGACCTATTGATTCCTGGAAAATCCTAGGTACCGACAATAGGGATTCTCCCCAATAACCACTCCCAATTAGCTCATTTATTGTTTGGTATGGGGAATCCATCTAGTTTATGGTCCGACTACCGTAGAGTTAAGTAACGGTTTAAATCTATTTTACCTATTGCTGCCCCATCCATTGTTTATGTGATTTTTTTATGTTTTATAAATGATATGCAAGTGCCTAAATTAAATGCAGATGATCAGGAAGTAAAGGGTTCACAATGTGATGCGTAGGTTCTTACCTCTCGTCTTATCTCCTTTGTTCCTAAATCATAGAAAACAAATAATAGCTAAGCTAAACTAATCTAATTCTAACTAACATATCCCTAGGGAGCAACATGATTATTTGTATGAGTAATGTACTGTATTTTATGCACACGAAATTTTACAGATAGCTGATATAACTCAGAAATACATGGAACACAGTAGAAATATTAACATAGAGATAGCTCATTTTTATTAAATAATTCATTACTCATTTGCTGCACAAGATTCAAAACAAGGAAATGAAATAATTCACGACTAATAAATAGTTCAGAGTTAGAACGATATCGCAAATTTGCATAGTCATCCAACACGAAAATAGTTCTATCTATCCATCCACACAACATGCATTTAAAACTCAACAGCTCCTTCTCCAGCAGAAAATTCCATCCTCATTATTATAATCAAAAATATTTCCTCTGACAATAAGTATTTTAGATGATAAATCTAGAAAAGTCCCTTCCCTAATCGACTTCACCTACAATTATACATCTCAAAAAGACTCTTGGTTTTCCTTCCCCTTAGGCTTCCTTTACATTCAATTACAAAAGATTCATCTTTTAGTGCATTCACTAATTAAGAGATAAATAAAAAATTATTACAAATATATTTCCCTGTGTCAAAAAGACAAAACACTTAAATGGGCCCAGTCAAATCAGCAATGAATTGCTTCCATTCCTTATCATCTGAAGCAATTATCTCAAACTCGGCTAACTTCAAGAATCTGACCGTGACTTCATGTTTGGAATCCTGAGCTCTTATGTTATCCATCCTTGCTGGTATTAGTCTAAATTGATCCTCTAAAAGGAAGTTACTAACTGCATCTTGAGCAATCACATTTTTAATCACCCTTTCATCTAAGTTCTTTATCAACTCTATGGAAAGCTCATCCTACTAAAATCTAGCATGTAATTGATGCAAGTGTTCTTCATGAGGTGGAAGCTTGTCCATCCTCCTCTTGGATGATGTTTGAAATTTGTTATAGTTGGTGAGTACTTTCTTAGAAAGCTCCTTGCATTTATCTATTGTCTTCTGGACTGCCTCTATTAATTTTTCAGCAGCTCTATTGTTGAAACCTATCAGTTCATACTCAAGCTGCAATCTATCTGGAGTTTTGACTGGTGTGTTTTCCGAAGGCTCCTTGGTCATTTCCAACCATTTCAATCATCCTTGAATGAGCTCTACAATGTCTTGATTTTTTTCTTTGAACTCTGTAGCTGTGGGTGAAATTTCCTGCAATCGATCTTATACTTGTTTGACTTTGAATACTTCTCCCACGATATGAACCTACATCTGAGAGATCTTATTTCTAAGAAAAAGAGCATGCTTTCTCAAAGGCATTATATCTATACTTTGTTCATTTTCTTCCTTCAACAACACCTCCAAAGAACTCTTCTAAGCTTCTAATATCGCCTCTTGGGCTTCATATTGTTCTGTTCGCTGATCAGTTGTAGACTTCTGTGATTCCATCTTTGCAATTTTGTTTTCCATCTCCACTTTCTCTCTACTAATGTTCATGTTTGACAGCTTCAGAGTATCTCTCTCTTCTTCTAGAATTTGATACTCTTGTTGAATCTTTTCATAGTCTAAAAGAGTAGCTTCATACTTTATCTTTGATTCTATGCAGACTCTTTCTTCCTTCCTCAATACCTCTTTCATTTCGGCCATTTTACCCTTACACTATTCAAGGGTCTCTGTGAGCTTATCAATGTTTTGAGCATTTGCATATGCATTTGCAATGCCCAAGGAGGCCAATTGCTTTGGATTATCTTCTAAATTTTTCACTACTATTCTTTATGTTATTGTGGTGACCAAGGGTTGATCTCCCATCCTCATAGTGTTCTCTGTTCTCCACACGAGTGACTTCTTTTTGGGATCGATTTGTACATATTCTAAGCATGCAACCTCATAATGCTTTGATGGGGTGAATGGCACCAAATCCAATTCAACTAAAGGGAGATTCTCTCATGTAAGTATATTTTCTAACGTGGATGGAAGGTCCTCAGGTTCGTTACGAATAGGGCTCCATCCTTGATCCTCACCACCTACATCACCCTGACTTTCCTTTGTTTATTCTTCTGTGAACCCTTCTTGGTATTGTACTTCTTGTTCCAAATTAAAATCTTCTTGAGGTATGGCCCTTTCTAGCTCAACAATATTTTCTTTGATAGCCTTCTCTTTCTTTCTCTTTTATTTTTCTTTCTCTATCCTGACAGCTTCTTCTTCTTTTTCTTGTTGCTTTTCTTCAGCTAAGATCTTTCTCACACCTTCTGTAAATCTTCGAGAAGTCTCTTCTTTTACTTTTCCGGTAGCTTCCTCCTCTTGGCTCTTTGGTTCTAGATTGCTGCTTCCACTACATTTATCCCCAGCTACTATGGTCTTCAGTTTCAGCTGCTTATTCAAAGCAGTCAAGCTGTAAATTTTCCTATACATCTCTTCTTCTTTTTCCACATAGTCAGCATACTTTAAATTTACTTTGAGTGTTGTCTTATAAGCTGCAACCTTTCCTTCATTCTAGTGAAATTCCTTTTCACCAAATTGGAAATTTTCCAACTCCTTAAAAAATTTAGGGGTATTCTTGACCTTGGTGAACTTGTAACTACCCACATAGAAGGATCATGGTGGGAACACAGCCTTCTTTAGATCAAACAAGTGGCTTCCGAATCCATTCAAAAAAACTTGTCTAATAGCTTCTTTTTGAACTATATATTATGTCACGTACTTCAGTAGCAATGAGGGTGCTTTCGTTCCCCCATGCATACTCAAATACGTTCCTTCTTATGAGAAGAAGTAATCCCCATATTCTTTAATAGTCTCCAAGGCTCCCTTAGATAAGCATGGACATTCTTCTAGAAAAATCATCTTATATAAGGGCATCAGGAATTCTTCACAGATCATCTTATAGTGCTTATGATATTTGTGAGACCCCAACATCTGGTAAGCTATATATATAGGGTATTTACCTCCCTCCCTTCCATGTACACTTTATCCCTTCAAACCGATGGTAGTAAAGTATGCAGTCCACTAAGAAGGAAGACATATAAAATTTAGACTTACTGAGGTGCAAACCTTCTTGGGATGCTTTGATAGAGGTGGACAAATTTTTGGCTATTATGTCAGCCCAGTTGAAGACTATTTCTTTCATAGTTATATGGTAGATCAATGTGATCCACCCAAACTTGTAAAACTTCCCATCATCTCTGCCATAAATCTTGTTCAACAGTAGCACTATTAATCTGTATTGGGTCCTTAGATGAGTTGTCTCGTACTCCCTCAATTGCTTGTGTCTAAAATTATTTCCCTCAACCATTATCATCTTAGCTGTAGCAGCGTAATCCAGTTTCAAGATCTTCACCCAATCTGTTGTCACGCCAATTTCCTCTTCGGGCAAGTTGTATGCTGCTAATAAAAATGTGGGTGTGAAGGATGCAAATCCTTTGTTCTCTACATTGTTCATCAACATCCCTGTTGTGTCTATCCTATGCAGAATCCATACAATGAATTATGCACAAGGGAAAATTTCCAGTCTAGTGGTCACCTTGGTTATCCCGGATCTTAGCACATTATCATACAGGGCCAGGTCTTCCAACCCCACTTCTAGAACTTTCTTTTCTACTGGAAAGTGTTAAATATGACCCCATTTGAACTCAGGCTTAGCTCCAGTGACTGCTTTTTTATCCTCATAAATGATCTATACCCTTGGTATAGGTTCTACTTCTACAACCTATGCATCTGAGTCATAATCAACAATCTTAGCTTTCTTTTTTTCCTCTCTTCATCATATTGTTAAGTGTGAGCGTTGACTACAAAAAACTAGAACAAGTTTTAGCATTTACATCATTAAACAAACTTATGCATTTGAATGAGAGAATAAAACAAATTGGATGTGATATTCTAGTCAAACTATCCAAAACAATCATCAGTATTTTGCAATACCTTGATATCCTCAAACATTAGGTCAAGAGAAATGATGCAGGTCAGTGGATCAAAGTCTAGTAATAAGACCTCTGGACATAGGAAAACCTTGTCCTCTATACTCTAGAAAAGAAAACGTGACCTAAATACCCCGATTCTTTTCTACACTTCGACATAAAGACTCTGAAAGGTTCATGGCCCAAAAATCCACGCTCTGACGGTCAAGGCAGCGATTCCCTAGGTTCACATCTACGGGCTTAACATCCCATGCAAAAAAGATATAGAACTAAAACCTACGGGGTTTTCCTGAGACAAGGATACTGTAAACCCTAAAAATTCTCTAAGGAAAGCAACCAATCTATTCCATATCAGCAAAAATCTCAAACGCCTGGATAATCGTCATAACCTAACAGACTACGGGAAAAAAAAAATTGCAGTCGAACTAGTGAGGTTATGAGAGCAGGTAGGAAGGCCCAAGCAATTTTGAACCCTACCCAACGTTTCTCAGGAGAACCATAAGCGATAGCCTAAAAAATCATTTTTAACTCGTCAAACCAACACAAATGAATGAAAAACCTACCTGGCAAAGGACAAGCCAGACACGCAGCTGAGATACTCAATAAGGACGTGCCACATGAGCTCTATAGGTGATCTCCACCAATCACACGAAATATAGGATGGGATAAATCACAACAAAGATTTCCAACCTTCACCGTAAAAAGCAATGGTAAAAATGTCGTTCCCCGGGTATAAATCGGCATTTGCTGGAGAAAAACCTTTAAAAATGGTAGGTAAAACCATTAAATTTGCACACACATGGCCAAACGCCATTGGCGCCAAACATATCACATCGGGAGGTGAACGATATGTCAATATGGAAACAGCCTCGACAACGGTGGCTCTAACATCCCAATATGACCGCTACCATCGACTCAATATGCCCGCACTTCTTTCGCGGCTTCAGCAGGCACAAGGCATAGAAAAATTCTATTGTAGCGGCTCGATGGTGAATACTTTTTCGTCATAGTGGGCTTGGTGAGAAATAGGTTATCAATGAGGAAACTTCTCCTCCATAGTGGAAGCAATAGAGAAAAACATCCACTGTAGTGGGTCTAAAATATCCGCACAATTTCTACAAATGAACTACAAACATGCCCGTCATGGCGGTAGAGCGATAAGCATGCCCACTGTGGGGATAGTTGCAGTAGAAACAATTAGCAACTACCTGGTGAACATAGATCTCTAGAAAAACTGACCTTTAGAACCAAAAGTTGCTTTACAGTATTCTGTTAAAACAATTCTTCCCAAAATTCTCAAGATTTCTTTAAGATGTCTAGACCTTTCTAGGAGTGCAATATTTAGAACTTTAACATTGATTATGGTCCACTAGGATAAGGTAACCAATATTTCCAAAAGTATCGATAAATATTCTGAGGCCAAGATATGAGTTTCATTTACTTCTGCATTCAGATTGCTCATAGCTCAGACACCACATGATCGTAACAGAGTGTGGACAGACCTATTCGTTTGTTCCTCATTCCCATGCCTTTTGCATTCTTATGATGCTATTGTACTTTTGTCCCTTTTAGCCTTCCTGGATTGCTTCTTTCATTTGAAACTTGCTTTAGGTTCTTCCATCCATAGTGTCCTTTTGTGTGAGAGATATTTTTCTTTTATCTCAAGGACGGAGAAGAACCTCTGAGCAATCTTATCTAATACTAATTTTATTCAATATGTCTTTTGATGTATACTTATTTCTGGGAGTTTTGACTCTTTTTATCCTTTTGGATTTTATTTGTGGCATGGGATCATTTAAATACTAAACATTTGTCCACTCTACTTCCTTTCCGTGGGTCCTTTTTTGTTAGCTTCTTAGGACAGAATTTAATGTGTAGTGAATGGAACCCCAAAATAGTATTCTAGACTCTTCTTAACCTTAGTTATTTGATAGGGGTTAAAACAGGACTTCAATGTGTTCATAATCTCCCTTTATATAGTCTACCAACTTAAAGAATCTGAATCATGATATATGTTTATTTAATAAGCAACCTTTCGATCAAAATATTTGCAGATTTCCCAAAATTCCAATGTTTCCCGAATGCCAAAGGTTGTGTTGGTTTATTTGAAAACTGAAAAATAAAGAAAATAAACAAACCGAAATAAATCAAATTATAAGAGAACAAAATAAAATAAGGAAAACTAAATACAAAAATAAAAAGGTTTATTTATGTATAGACAAGAAAAGCAAGAGCATTAAGAAAAATAAGGTTTGAGAACCAAACCATTAACTGGAAGATTCTCTTCCCACCGCTGCAAATCCTGTAACTTGTAAGTCAAGGGGCCTAACATTTCTGTAATCTGAAACGGGCCTATCCATAAATGTTGAAACTTAGTGTGCTTTCCCTTTTCATCATGCAGGTGATCCCATTTCAAAACCAAATCACCTACTTCAAACTCTTTCTTCCCGAACTTATGTTTGTCAAACCATCTTTTCAAAATTTCTTGTTGATGCTTAAACCTTTCCTTGGACTTGGATCTAGACTCTTCTAATTTCAGCAGAGTGTCGATTCGATCTTGTAAGACTTCACTATTAGATCCTCTAGACGCTTGGTCCAATTGAGAAGAAGGAAATAAAATATTAGGAGGTAGAATGGCTTCCTTCCCATAGACTAAGGTGTAGGGTGACACACCTAAGGAGTTCTTAGGTGTGACTCGATCACCCCAAAGTACATTTGGAAGAGCTATGTGCTAGCTCCTCTGGTTTTCTATGATGGTCTTCTTTATAATTCTAATGAGATTCTTATTGGTAGATTTATATGACCCATTACCTTATGGATAATAGTTATCAGAATAATGTATTTTAATTCCTTTCTCATTTGCAATTGTAGTAAGTCTAATAGACAAAAAATAATATGCATTATCGAAAACCAGGGAAATTGGAACCCTGAACCTGGTCATAACATGATCTTGCAAAAAATCCATGACTGCATCTTCATTTAATTTCCATAACAGGATGGCTTCTACCCATCTGGTGAAGTAGTATGTTGTCTTGAGGATATATTTGTGTTGTAATGAGGAATTTAGATTAATCTCTCCAATTATATCAATACTCCATTGCTCGAATGGTTCAGAAATAATAACTGGTTTTAATGGCCTGGATGCTTCTGCTTGTCTCCCACCACTCCTTTGGAATGTATCACATTTTCTAACATAAGCATGGGCATCCTTAAAAAACGTTGTCCAATAGTATCCATCTCTTAGAATCTTATGAACCGTAGTATCTCCTGAAAACTGACCTCCAGCAAGGACATCATGCAATTCTTTAACTACTTTGGTTGCATCTTCTCATTCTAAATATCTGAGGAAAACTCAATCATAATTTTTCTGAACAGCACTCCGTTGATTATCTAATAAGATGCAAAATTTAATCTCAAGGCCCTTCTCTGCTTGGAATTCCAGTGTTCGGTTAAATAACCCTATTGGACATAGTGAACTAAATCTCAATACCAAGATTCTAGGGTTGTAAATATGGGGGCACACATCAACCATGTGAAGCTCCATCCATTCTCCCATTCATTCTATCCATTATCCTGTCTTTTAGCCATTAATTTTCATAACCCTTATCCTTTGATGATAGTTTCTAGCTTAAACTCCAAGTTGTAGTTTTGCAAGGCTGTGACCTAGTTTCCTCTTCATTCTCCTAACACTTTCTATACAAAAAGATTCTGGATTGCCGGGTGAGGCACAATAACCTTGGTTATGTTTTTTAGTATATATGGCCTGAATTGATTTACCACCTTGAACACCGCATATGCTTGTTTATCAACAGCAGGGTAATTCAACTCAGTACCTTGTAGTCCAGTGCTCATGAATGATATAAGGTACTCGTCTCCCCCTTCTTATTTTTGTGTAAGCACTACAACTAACGAGTTATCTGAAGAAAAAGTGTATAAGATGAAATCTTTTTCAAAATTTGGACTTTTGAGAGAGGGCACATGAGTTATTGTTGCTTTGATTTTGTTGAATGAACCTTTCTCTAAGTCAGTCCATTTAAACTGAGCACTTTGCTTGATCATTTGTTGCAGAGGTTTGACTATCTGAGAAAAATCGGGCACAAGCCTTCACACAAAGTTTATGGTCCCCATAAAAGATTGCATTCCTTTCTTATTGTGGGGAAAATGGATCTGTGCTATATCTTTGATCCTTTCTAGGTATATTGAGATCCCTTTCTTAGAAATTATATGACCCAAAATATTTCTGTCTAATACAGCAAACACACATTTCTTTGGATTTAAAGAAATATTGTATTTTCGATAGCTTTCAAAAATTTGTTTTAAATGAAACATGTGTTCTTCTCTTTTTTGGGAATAAATTGTAACGTCATCTAAATACACTACCATGCTTCAACCAATCATCCCGTAGAAAGCTATATCTGTGGCCATCTGGAACGTTGCTCCAGTGTTGATAGGTCCAAAAGGGATCCTTCTATACGCAAAAGTCCCCCACTTAGTTCTAAAAGTAGTCTTCAATATGTCTTCTTCTACTACCAACACTTGGTTGTAGCCTGAGAAACCATCTAGCAGAGAAACAATTCCGATCCTGAGACCATATGCAATATTTGTTCCATGGGCAGGACTAGGTAGTTATCTTTATCAGAGGCACAATTCAAGTTTCTAAAGTCCACACAAAGTCTAATCTCACCAGATTTTTTCCTTACTGGTACTAAATTCGAAACCCATTCTAAATGTCTGACTTTAAAAATAATTCTTGCATCAAGCAACTTCTTCACTTCACTTTGAATCAATTGTTCCAACTTCGGTTGCATGTTTCTTAATTGTTGCTGAAATGGTTTGACTCCTGCTTTGATTGGAAAAACATGTTGTATAATGTGGGTGTCATATGTCTTAAGATCTTTGTATGTCCAAGAAAATACGTCTTTGTACTATTTAAACAAGCTAATGAATTTGTTCCTCTCTCCAGGTGAGCAACACTTTCCCAAGTTTACATATTTAGGCTCAGCTTCTGGTCCCAAATTTACCAACTCAAATTGCATAGATGAGCTATGCGTTTTGACAAAAGATGGTCTTCTAAACTTGTTATTCAGATCAAACATTCCTTCCAAAGTTCTAACTCCTTTGGGTATTAAATTTCCACTTCGAAGGTTTGCTTGATGTTCTTCGTCATCAATTATAACTCCCTTGAAATTCTCATCATTTGTTGGAAATTCTAAGATCTGCGGGTCGTCATCAAAAACTATTACATTCATGACGTTATCTGGTACAGGAGGCCTAAAAATTAATTCAATAGAACATCGATTACTGAGTTGGAACAATCTTGGTGACTGACGTAGCTAATAAATCAGTTGTTGCATTTTTCATCCTAGGAATCGAAATTCATTAGAAAATCCCATACTTCACTTTGGTAACCCTTTAGATGTGGGCCCATAAACAATGGATTGTATTTCAAACTTGTTTGACAATAATTTCAGAATCTCCATAGACTTTTAAATTCTTAACCTTGAATTCAATTTCCTTTTTTAACCCTTGTATTAACGCTTCATATTTGGTTGTATTATTTGTGCATTCAAATTCTAATATAAAAGAAAGAAAATGTTTTATTTTTCCTGGATCCATCAGGATACATCCAACTCCTTATCCTTCCTACGTTTTTGAACTGTCAAAGTACAATACCCAAAATTTATCTGCTAATTATATAGAACTATTGCTAGTTTCTACATCTAAAACTAAACAAACTATGTTACAATCAACTTTATCATCCCGCAAAAAATGAAGGATATTGGGTTGTGCATCTGATCCATTATCAGCTTCTTTAGCTTGGTAATTCCTCGTTTCTAGCTCAATTAAATATTTTCCCAACACTTGTTGTGAAAAAATTACCAGCTCATTCTTCCCTTATAATTGGGTCACATTGTGTCTCATATGCGACTCTCTCATTACTTTAATATGATCTTGAAAACCTTGATAGGGTAACCATAAATGAGACCAATCAGTTGCAAAATATCCATCTAGTTTTGCAGACCAGTCTCGGCTCAATATCAATCCATAAGCTTCTGGTATGTCAACCACCATGATGTCTACAAATTGGCATACTCTCTCATCTGTAGATAAGCGTATCAGCACGTCTTCCATTTCTCCTACCACCATCATAGTTGTTCTGTCCAAATATATTATCTTGCCATTAGATGGCTTGGGTTGGCCATTTATCCTTTTACATACTAACAAAGGCATAACATTTGCAGATTCTCCTGAATCAACCAAACAGTTGTGCACATTATGATTGAAAATCTCAAATGTAAGCAAAAAATGTAAAGTTCTGGATTTGGACTTTCCCCTAATACTGGCTTCACTGATTTCTTCTTCAGATTGCACATTTTCTTAGGTTTTACTGTTTGGTGGGTCTAATGCTTCCAAAAGTTTCTTCTTTTGTTGGGGTAAACTACACATCTCAAACAAAGAAATATTAGCCTTGGTCTTCTTGATGTCTTCTATTATATTGTACCCCATCTCACAGTCCGTTGAGTTTTTCTTCACACCTTCTACTTTTCTTTTAGTATCCTTTATGGGCTTGCTAACAATTGGAGTCTTCTTCCTTGTTATGACCAAATCCGGTATAATTTGGGTCTAAGTGTTCTTTCTAACTTTCTTCAAGTTTTCCTAAATTCTTTTAATCTTGGGAAACAATGTGTTATCTTGAATTATTGGACCCTTGCTCCTGGTTGTGACATTAACATCTGAAAGTTGTATCTCTTCATTAGGTTCTTCTTCTTCTAAACCCAGCATAGGTGCACAATCCCATAAGACCATGTTAGTTTCTTCAGGTATCTCTTCTGATTTGTTCATTTTTTCTTCCTCATCCACAGGCTCGGTTAATTTAGAATCAAGTAACTAATTCATAACTAAATTCATATAATTTATCCACTGTGGGCAACTTTTCTCAGAGTGAGGCTGTTGATAAAAAGTGCAGAATTTATCCATCCCAACCTTAGTGAGATTCATTACAGAAGGACTGTGTGTAAGAGGTTGAGAGGACTACTTTCATCTTTTCTATTATAATAGGGCTTGCATTGCTTCTTGGATTCTCTCTCCTTTTCCATATTAGTAATCTTATTGGACAACTTCTGGACCATCTTAATGACTCCTTCCAATGCATTCAATCGTTGATCCTTGGGTCTGGTCAATAATAGAGGCTTCTTAATACTGAAGGTCTTTGTTTCTGGCTCCACTGGATACTTGTTTATGCTTTCTAGCTTAGCCTCTATCTTTTCATCTTCTTCATATGTTGTAGCCAAAGTGGTTTTAACTGATCGTTTAGCAAACTGGCCATTTCAGGGCCAAGAGCCGATGTGTAATATTTGATTAAAGTCTCTTCAATGGGTTTTATGGTTGCATTCAAATTGTTTAAGTGAGTAGGAAACCTATGAGTAAAGTCCCACATGTTTTCTTTATTTCCCTTTTTTAGAGCCAATAGTTATTTTGTTAAAGCAGCAGTAGTTCTTTGGCTACAAAACTTGTTTTAAACATTCTTTCGAAAGTGTCCCAGTATGTGATTGAATTGGACTGTAAGCCAAAATACCATGACACTAATTTACCTTTGAGAGTATGAGGGAAAATCCTAAAACCACATCCTCATGTTCAACTGCTAGTGTTTCCAAAACCAGGAAAAACATATGTAGATGGTCCTCCACATATATGCCTTCCCCTGGGTCAAATATAGGCAACGAATTTTCATAACTTTGCAACAAGGCATGCACTAGAGGGGCTAATTTCAATGGTGTCCTATCCCTCCAAGTTGGTGCAGGTGGATTAGGCTGATTTGCATTAGGATTCAGAGGTGCATTTCTGGACATGATCCGTTTAGGAGACTAAGGTGGAGATTGAAAAGGTGAACAACATGGAGATTCTGGTCCCAACTAATTAAGAGGCTGAAAATTTTCTTGCAAGGTTAAATCTACCAACTCTTCAAAATCTCCCACTAGTACTAATTATTCTATGTAAGGGCACTCTCTTCTGCTAGCTTGTCTTCTAGGTAGGTCAGAGATATTCGACAATCCTCCAAGATTATTTGCATATGACCTAGTGATTCTTCTTAAATGATCAACTACTTTGTTAGAGACAGGATAAAGGTATTCCACATTAACTTTTCTTTCAAGACTAGGTCTCTTGGGAAAACTAGTTTCAGAACTGTCACTGGTAGAATGTTCTCAAGAAAACAGATTTCCTCAACCAGCCATGCACTGGCGGCCCTCCTTCTAGTGCTTAAATTGTTGATTCCTAGAAAATACCAGGTATTATCCCCAATAACCGATCCCAATTAGCTCGTTTATTATTTGGTTTATGGTCCAGTTATCATAGATTTAAGTAACGGTTTAAATATGTTTTACCGGTTGCGGCCTGGTCCACCATTTATGTGAGTTTTTTATGTTTTATAAACAATATGCAAGTGCCTAAATTAAATGCAGATGCTCAAGAAGAAAAGGGTTCACAATTTGATGTGTAGGTTCTTACCTCCCGTCTTATCTCCTTTGTTCTGAATCACAAAAAACAAGTAACAGCTAATCTAAACTAATCTAATTCTTATTAACCTATCCCTAGGGAGAAATATGATTGTTTATATGAGTAATGTACTGTATTGTATGCACACAGAATTTTACAGATAGATGATATAATTCAGAATACATGGAACACAGCAGAAAGATTAACATAGAGATAACTCATTGTTTATTAAAGCATCCATTACTCATTTGCTACACAAGATTCAAAACAAGGAAATGAAATCATTCACGACTAAGAAATAGTTCATAGTTAGAACGATCTCACAAATTTGTATATTCATCCAACACATAAATAGTTCTATCTAGCCATACACACAACATGCATTTGAAACTCAACAGCTCCTTCTCCGGGATAAAATTCCATCCTCCTTATTATAATCAGAAATAGTTCCTCTTACAATAAGTATTTCACATGAGAAATATAGAAAAGTTCCCCCCCTACTCTACTCACCTACATATATACATCTCAAAAAGACTCTTGGTTTTTTTCCCTTGGGATTCCTTTACATTCAGTTACAAAAGATTTGTCTTTTAGTGCATTCACTAATTAAGAGATAAATACAAAAATTATTACAAATATATTTCCATGTGTCAAAAAGACAAAACACTTAAATGGGCCTAGTCAACTCAGCAATTAATTGCTTCCATGCCTTAGCATCTGAAGCAATTATCTCAAACTCGGTTGGCTACAAGAATATGACTGTGACTTCATTAGAATCCTAAGCTCTTATGTCAGCCATACTTGTTGGTAGTAGTCAAAACTGATCCTCTAAAAGGAAGTTACTAAATGCAGCTTGAGAAAGAACATTTTTAATCACCCTTTCATCTAATTTCTTTATCAACTGTATGGCAAGCTCATCCTCCTGAAATCTGGCATGTAATTGCTGCAAGTGTCCTTCATGAGGTGGAAGCTCGTCTAGCCTCCTCTTGGATAATGTTTTACATCTATTATAGGTGGTGAGTACTTTCTTAAAAAACTATGTGCATTTATCTATTGTCTTATGGACTGCCTCTATCAATTTTTTAGCAACTCTATTGCTGAAACCTATTAGTTCATACTCAATCTGCAATATGTCTGGAGTTTTGACTGGTGTGTTTTCTGAAGGCTTCTTGGTCATTTCCAACCATGTAAATCATCCTTGAATGACCTCTACAGCGTATTTAGTTTTGTCTTTGAACTCTACATATGTGGCTGAAATTTCCTGCAATCAATCTTCTACTTGTTTGACTTTGAATACTTCTCCTGCGATCTAAACCTACATCTGATAGATCTTATTTCCGGGAAAAAGAGAATTCTTTGTTAGAGGCATTATATCTATCATTTTTTCATTTTCTTCCTTCAACAACACCTCCAAAGAAATCTTCTGAGATTCTAATCCCGCCACTTTGGCTTCATATTGTTCTACTCCCTGATCAACCGTAGACTTATGTGCTTCCATATCTGTAATTTTTTTTCCAACTCCCCTTTCTCCCTACTAATGTTCGTGTTTGACAGCTTCAAATTATCCCGCTCTTCTTCTAGAATTTGATAATCTTGTTGAATATTTTCATAGTCTGAAAGAGTAGTTTCATACTTTCTCTTTGATTCTCTGCAGACTCTTTCTTCCTTCCTCAATGCCTCTTTCATTTCGGCCATTTTACCCTTACACTGCTCAAGGGTCTCTATGAGCTTATCAATGTTGTGAGCATTTTCATATGCATTTTCAATTACCAATGAGGCCAATTTCTTTGGATTATATTCTACATTTTTCACTTTTGTTCTTTCTGTTACTGTGGTGATCAAGGGTTGGTATCCCATCCTCGGATTCTTCTATGTTCTCCACATGATTGAATTTTTTTGAGATCGAACTGTACATATTCTAGGAATGCAACCTCATAATTCTTCGATGGGGTGAATGGCACCAACTCCAAATCAACTAAAGGGAGATTCCCTCCTGTATGTATTTTTTTGGAAGTGGATGGAAGTTCCTCAAGGTCATTCCGAACAAGGCTCTGTCATTGATCCTCACCACCTACTTCATCCTAAATTTCCTTGCTTTGTTCTTCTGTGAACCCTTCTTGGTCTTGTACTTCTTGTTCTAGATTCAAAGCTTCTTGAACTATGGACATTTCTAGCTCAGTAATATTTTATTTGATAGAATTCTCTTTCTTTCTCTTTTCTTCTTCTTTATCTATACTGACAGCTTCTTCTTCTTTTTCTCACTGGTTTTCTTCTGCTAAGAGATTTCTCGCACCTTCTACAAGTCTTCAAGCAATCTCTTCTTTTACTTTCCTGCCAGCTTCCTCCTCCTAGCTCTTTGGTTCTAGATTATTGCTTCCACTACCTTATCCCCAGCTGCTATGGTCTTTAGTTTCAATTGCTTGTTCAAAGTGGTCAAGCTGTAAATGTTCCTATACATCTCTTCTTCTTTTTCCACGTAGTCAGCATACTCAAAATTTACTTTGAGTGTTGCCTTATAGGCTGCAACCTGTTCCTTGAGAATCATTCTAGTGAAAGTCCTTTTCCCCAAAATGGAAATTTTCCAACTCCTTAACAAATTTAGGGGAATTCTTGACCTTGGTGAACTTGTAACTACCCACATAGAAGGGTAATGGCAGGAACATAGCCTTCTTTAGATCGAACAGGTGGCTTTCGAATCCTTTTATAAAACATTTTCTAACAGCTTCTTTGTGAACTATATAATATGTCTTGTGCTTCAGTAGCAATGAGGGTGATTTCATTCCCCCATACATCCTCAAATGCTTACCTTCTTCTAAGAATAATTAATCCCCATATTATTTAATAGACTCCAAAGCTCCCTCAGATAGGCATGGACATTCTTCTAGAAAAAATAGCTTGTATAAGGGCATTAGGAATTCTTCACAGATCACCTTATATTGATTATGATATTTGTGAGACCCAAACATCTAGTAAGTTGTATATATATGGGCTTTCCCTCCCTTCCATGTACACTTTATCCCTTCAAACCGATGGCAGTAAAGTATGTGGTCCACTAAGAAGGAAGACATATAAAATTCAGACTTGCTGAGGTGTAAACCTTCTTAGGATGCTTTGATAGACGTGGACAAATATTTGGCTATTATGTCAGCCCAGTTGAAGACTGTTCCTTTCATAGCTATATGGTATATTAACATGATCCACCCAAACCTGTAAAACATCCCATCAGCTATGCCATAAATCTTATTCAACAACAGCACTATTAATCTGTATGGGGTCCTTAGATGAGCTGTCTCATACTCCCCCAATTTCTTGTGTCTAAAATTCTTTCCCTCAACCATCATCATCTTAGTTGTGGCAGCGTAATCAAGTTTCAAGGTCTTCACCCAGTCTATTTTCACTCTAATTCCTTTTCGGGTAAGTTGTATGCCACTAATAAAAATGTGGGTTCAATGGATGCAAATCCTTTGTTCTCTACATCGTTCAACATCCTTGTTGTGTCTATCCTAGGCAAAATCCATCCAATGACTTCTGCACAAGGGAAAATTTCTGGTCTAGTGGTCACCTTGGTTATACCGAATCTCAGCATGTTATCATACAGGGCCAGGTCTTCCAACCGTTGCTTCTGGAACTTTCATTTCTACGAGCAAGTGATAAATCTGACCCCATTTGAACTCGGGCTTAGCTCCAGTGACTGCCTTTGTATCCTCATAAATTATCTCTACCCTTGGTACGGGTGCACCTTCTGCAACCTCTGCATCTGAGTCATAATGAACAATCTTAGATTTCTTTTTACCTCTCTTTGTCATAATATCAGGTGTGAGCGTTGACTGCAAAAAACTAGAACAAGTTTTAGCATTTACATCATTAAACAAACTTATGCATTTGAATGAGAGAATAAATCAAACTGGATGTGATATGCTAGGAAAACTATCCAAAACAATCATCACTATTTTGCATTACCCTGATATCCTCAACCATTAGGTCAATACAAATGATGTAAGTCAGTGGGTCAAAGTCTGGAAACAAAACCTTTAGACATAGGAAAACCTCAGCCTTTGTAATCTAGAAAAGAAAACGTGACCTAAATACTACGAGGATTTTCCGCACTTCAACGCAAAGACTCTGAAAGGTTCACGGCCCAAAAATCCACGCGCTGACTCTCAGGGTGGAGATGCCCTAGGTTCACATCTACGGGCTTAACATCCCATGGCCAAAATATATAGCGCTAAAACCTATGGGGATTTCCTGAGACAAGGAGACTGTAAACCCTAAAAATGCTTGAAGGCAAGCACCTAATATGTTCCATGCCAACGAAAATCTCAGGGGCCTGGATAAGGGGAGAAAAATTCTGCAGTCAAATTGGTGAGGTTATGAGAGCAGGTAGGGCAGCTCAAGAAAGTTCGAACCCTAAAAGGAAAGGGTGAAACTTAAAATGAAAGGGGAAACCCTCGTTTTAAACCCACAATCAAACCTACCCAACATTTCTCAGGAAAACCACAAGTGACAGCCTAAAAAAACATTTTTAACTCATTAAACCAACACAAATGAATAAAAAACCTACCTGGAAGAGGACAAGCTGGACACGCAACTGAGATACTTGGTAAGGACATGCCACGTGAGCTCCACAAGTGATCTCCACCAATCACATGAAAACTAGGATGGGATAAATCGCAACAAATATTTCCAACCTTCACCGTAAAAAGAAATGGTAAAAAATTCGTTTCCCAGTTATAAATAGACATTTGCTAGAGAAAAACCTTTAAAAATGGTAGATAAAACCATTAAATTTGCATGCCGGCGGCCAAACTCCATTGGTGCTAAACATATCACATCGGGTGGTGAATGATAAGTCAATATGGAAACATCTCCGATGACAGCGTCTCTAACATCCCAATACAATCGCTACCATCGGCTCAATACACCCGCACTTCTATCACGACTTCGGTGATCACAAGGTATCGAGAGGTAATTAAGAAAACTGCTGCCATAGAGACTCGATAGTGAAGACTCCTCTGCCATAGCGGGCTTGGTGAGAAACAGATTATCAATAAGGAAACTTCTCTACCATAGTGGTAGCAACAATGAAAAACATTCATCGTAGTGGGTCTAAAAGATCAGCACAATTTCTGCAAATGAACTACAAACATTCTCGCTGTGGCAGCAGAGCGATAAAACCATGTCGAAAGAAGTTATGATTCTCAACACTGCTCCTCATCTATTTTTGCAGCATGAAATCAAGAATCCTCTGCTGTAAGATATTCGATAAATCAAACAAAGACGCAAACAAAAAGAATAGTTTCCGTAGAAGCCATGGACTACAAAAGTGATCCACTATAACAGATCTAAACTATCGGGAGTTTACCCAATAGTCAAACTGAAAAATCACCCGCCGTAGCAGCTCGATAAATGATAAACTTTCCATCGTAGAGGCTTGAAAGCCAGAAATCATCTGTCGTAGCGGGATAGACATGATTAACAGCCCTTCCAGTACTCAAACCAAAAATTACCCATTGTTGCGGCTTGAAACAAAAGAATCTGTCTGTTGTAGTGGCTCAGAACTTGACAAACCATCTGCTATAGCGGGTCAAAAACACATTTTTTTGCCTTAGTTAAAAAAACAAAACAAAATTCTTGAAACTTTTCCATGATAGAAACAAACCATAAAATATGAATTTCAAACTCAAAGTGCCTGAGAAGTAAAACTAAGATTTTTAAGGGGGTCCTAAAAAATGTAAAAAAAAATTGGGAATAATTGCAATAGTAACAGGACCATAAGCTAACTGATATACGGGTTGTTGATTTGGTTGATTAGATGATGAACCTCCTGAATATCCTTTTGAAGGGGCTTCCCCCCTAGGAGGCAGGCCCCCAGGAGGTGGGCCTCTAGGGGGCGAGCCTCCAGGGGGCAGGCCTCCAGGTGGTGGTCCTCTAGGTGGTGGTCCTCTAGGAGGTGGAGCTATAGGTGATGGACCCCCAAAAGGTGGTCCTCCATGTGGTGGACCCATAGAAGGTGGTCCTCCAGGTGGTAGAGCCCCAGAAGGTGGCCCCCTAGAAGGTGTTCCTCCAAGTGGTAGACCCCAGAAGGTGGCCCCCTAGGTGGTGAAGCCCTAGAAGGTGGTCCCCTGGGTTGTGGACCCCAGAAGGTGGGCCTCCAGGTGGTGGTCCTCCAAGAGGTGGTCCTCTGTAAGGTGGACCTCCGCCAAGTGAGACTCCTCTTGGTGGACTTCCAAAGGGTGGACCACCATAAGGTGACCAACCGACACCTCTAGCAGTAAGAATAGGAATTCCCCCCATTGCCGACATGTAGGACAAAGTTGGTTTCCCCCAAGGTGTAAATGTGTTTCATGGGTAAGGGATTCCAGAATATATAGTTCCTGTAGATGTAGGTTAATAATTCATGTCTAATACTGGTAATTGATTTGTTGGGTAACCATAACCCCAAAAGGTTGGATAACTACGGGTTATACCCCTAAGGGTTGACCTGAAATCGATGGAGGATTTACCTTATTGGTGTGTGTAGGAGGAACATACACTACGGATTTCCCTGCAGTAGAGGTCTGTCTAGTACTAGTAACAACTCCACTAACTAATAATGTAGGTAACATCGGGGGTTTCCCCCCGGCATTAGAAGGTATAGCCACCACCTGATCTGAGTGTTTCCCCCTAGCTATAGAGGGTGCAAGAGGACTAGCAACAGACCTAGGATTTAAAACTATAGGGTTGGACGTTTGACCCAGATCATGAGGAGACAAACCATGAGGTGGAGCATCATCAGAAAGAGGACTATTATGCCATGGATCTATCAAATGGGGTAAAAGAGCCGACATAGATTCTTTATGAGGTATAGGGGTAGCCAAAACCCTTTCCATTCTCTCTTGAAAATTACGAGCATGACTGAGTGACTCTTGGATTCTTATATATGAATCCTCATTCAAAGGAGGATTTTGAAAAGATGGTCTAATAACCCCAAATTCAAAAATAGCTTGACCCATAGAGGTTATCCAAAAATGAGCCTCAGGTCCATACTCAGATTCATTAATATTATCACTCTAAACTTCCATCGAAGAATGAAAAGAAGTGTCACCTGCAGGAGACTATTGGACCAAGGGAGTAACGTAAGAACTGAATTGATCTCCACTTTCTACAACTAGATTTTCCCCCATGCAGGAGCCAGTTGCAGCTCCTTGGTCTGTGGCATCCATTGGGCCTTCCCCTGTTGCAGGTGGTAACCATGGTTCCCTCTATATCGTCTCAACTGAAACTCAGCCAGATTGGAAAAGTCACTAAAACCTAACCTAGGTTTTCAATACTAAGAAAAATCACACAAATTCTTCTCCTACACAAGCTACAGGACACAAGAAAACTTAAGTGATAGGATGAGCTCAAAATAGTCGGTCTCTCACTAGGATTGTTAAGAAGGTGCAACTCACGATATACTCAAGGTACGTGCGTAGTAGTCTCCCGGAGTGTTGTTCTCAATGTGTTTATCCAAAGAAGATGGCCAAAGGGTTTTTCTTAGGTGGACAAGGAATCCTAGTGGGGTCTCCCAATATACGAAAGGTACGCGGGAGCTCAAATCAGTAGTAGTGATGTCTAATGCACAATCGTCCATAAGGGGCCTTCTGATATACAATAGAGTACATGAAGTACCTTTCTATATACCTCAAGGGTATGTGAAAGGTCATTCAATATACCGACAGTATGTGGAAGAACCACGCGATTCCTAGGTTGCAGTGCAGGAAAATAATGATAGCTCCTATGTTTTACAATGCCCGAACACGTCACTAACTTATCACTCAAATTTCTATACAATTTTAGACCTATAACTACCGTTAATTTTAAATGAGTTGTTAGGTGAATGCATGAAATTTTGACATAAATGTAAATCCATGCAAATATGAAATGCAAATACTTTCACTTTACCTTTCAAGACATGCCTACCTATGGGAAGGAGAGAGTATTTTTCTTTTCAATTTCTGTTTTGAAACCAAAATTTTTCCCAAACAACTACACTAAACCAAACTTTTTTCCGAGAAAGAGAATACTAGCAACAAACTTCAAACTGATTTTGAAAGCAAGCAAAATAGGGTAAGACCTCTTTTTCTAAGAATAAATAAAAAACACACTCAAAGGCATAATCAATACTTTTTCAAATTTTCCTTTAAAACTAGAAAGATATAACTTAAAACTACTAATATTTTTCATTTGATGAGATCATAATGTAAAAGAAAAAGGAGAAAGATGGAAATCCGAAAGCTAATGAGGCTAATCAAAGGTCCAAAAATTCATCCCTGAACAAAAATATGAACAATTCTCAACAAAAAATTTCTTTTTTCAAAGCAAAAAGAAGTCCTTCACAAAAATTTAATGAAAAATGAAAACAAGCTACCAATCAAGCAAGTCTTTCTTTTCAGATTTATCTAACAATAATACTGAGATCTAACTAATGCTAAGCTCTCAAATAGCTTCTTTTCAAAAAATTCAAAACCAAGCATACAAGCCAATGAAAATATGAACCTATCCTAGCTCTTTGATTTCAACAAAATAAGCCTTTTGCCACATCAAATTTATCATTCAAGCACTCAGATCTCTTTAACACAAACCTAGAGACTCAGAACTGAAAGAAACTCAACCAAAGTTTTTGCAAAAAACTTTGAAAAAACAAGTTTGGAAAGACCTACTTGGTACCGCTTCCAGAGGCTCACTGACAGAGCAGTTCCGCTCAAGCACCATTTCTCGATTGTTGATTACAAGCCGCATCGCCGCTCCCTGCTAACTAAGTTCAGGAGGTGGCACCACTTATTGCCTACTGTGCATACGCAGTTCCTTGTAGATGTCCAAAAACAAAAAAACGGCGAAAAAGCAAAGTTAAATCACTATGCAACTGCCATTTAAATCATGAATTAACAATATTTAAGAGCACAGAAATTTAGAAAACTCAAATCTGAAGATACCAAGCCAATAACCACTATATCAACCAGTGGATCTAATTGAACTTGTAAAGAATGGGAGATTGGATTTTGGACAAGTGTTTTGAAAAACTAAGGAAGATCAAATCAGCTGAATCTCTTCCCCAGTGGAGTCGCCAGATTTGTAGCTAGGAATTTTGCACCTCCTACGGACAGGAGTTGTTCCTCTAGTCTAAATGGTTTAGATCTAGAACAAATGGTACACAATAAGATTGGAAGACATTCCCTAGAATGGGTGGAGATATGGAATCAAGTCTATTTGATGCACTAGTATAACTATTTCCTACAAAGATGATCCATCATGGATGTACCTGTATAATCATAAGAAAACAACAAATGAGATCAAACAGAACTAGAATATAATCGACTATTCTATATCGATGACTAAGGAATTCAATAATAAAACATACGATAATGACACAATATATTTTATGGGAAGGAAACCAATTTTGCATTAGATAATAGAGAAGAAGTTTACAACCTATGCCTTAGTGTCAATGTACTCCTTCACAAATTTGAACATCTCATCCCCAATAGCTCCAACTTGCTCCCTCAAGCTCACTTGATTGATTTAGGCCAGAATATCAAAGCAACAATATAACTTTACTCTCTTCTCAACCATGGAGATTGAGCCTACTTTTATAGGTTTGGAATGGATAGATATGGTTGAGAAATTGGTGGGTAAGGTGGCTAGGAGATCCTACAAGGATGGATCTCGATCCCAACTAGCCCTAGTGATCAGGGATAAGGGTTCCACGAAGCCTTCTTTCAAGAAGCTTCATGAGAACCTCTCTTTTTCATGTTTTACCAAGGGCGCCGCTTCTTGCTCACCATGACAAAGCGGTGTTATGAAAAAACATGCCTTGAACAAAGGGTAATGATAGTGCCCCCACTTACTACCAACACATTACAGGCGGTGCTAAAGAAGGTACCACTTTTTGACTAAAGGGTAGAGGCGGTGCTGGATTTTCATATGTAGCTTTGATTTCTAGACTAATATTCTTGCTTCACAATTTGGGATTGAGGGCACTTGTCATTTCTTTGAAAACTTGGATAAATATGCTTGCACAAGAAAAAGTAATCCCAGGAATGTGAAAGTTAGAATAACTATGCACAGAAAATTGGATATGCCATAGATGAAGAGTGTGGAAAATGGAGCAAGGTAAGATGAAATTTTTCCTGTTGATAGTGGAACTACACTATAGGTCAAATATTTGGGAAGTGGAAGAATATTTCGGTTAGGAAAGAGAAGAAATATCATGACAAGAAGAGGAAGTTGTAGTAAAACCAAAGGAGAAGACTATGATCTCATGCCACATGTGTACGAATGTTCTTTTGACAAAGAATAGGAATATCAGTCGATATTAGAAGAAGAAGAAGAAGAAGAATCAAAAGCTCCAGACCCTAAGCACGAGTACGATACCCCCACAACACCTTACACATCACCATAGGTAAGATCTAGAAACTCATCTCTAAGTGGTTTTGTAAAAGGGAGTCTAACTAGTGAAAAAAATTTCCCAATCATACCATCAGTTAACATAATGGTTGGGACCAATATTAAGTTTCTGATATTTAATGGGAATGGGTTAGAAGATTGTTTTTGCTACAACTACTTCCAAAAATTTTGATATTTTAGGGCCCCTCCTTCTAATTTTGTTTGAATTATTAAAGCTAGTTTTCTAACTCAAGGAATTCCACCCTACTATGGAAATTGAACCCAAGAGATAGGTCAATTACACTCACAAAATTGCTAATCAAACATGCAAAATTCACACAAAAGGAGACTGAAATTGGAGCATAACCTAATCCTATATTGAAAAATTTTACATTATCCAACCATATGAAGTAATAGGTTGCTCAAATATATAATTACATGAGATATTCGAAAGCACTAGGTTGCTATTCGAATTGGTCAAAAAGAAGGCTTACTAAAACAAGTCAAATCCCCCATAGGTGCAAAAAGGACTTTCCAAATCCATGAAGATACTAATGAATTAGCTAAAGAAAGTGGGAAAGATAATATGTGGTGGAAAGACAACTCATTCATACTTTTTTTATGGAGAAAAGGAAGAAGGATGACGTGGTCAAAAAACAAGGCAAGTTCCCCTAGACTAGATTTTCCTTTATGCCTTAAAACAGCTGTAAAGCAAGGCAGCTTTCAAAAAAAAGAAGATATGCACTTTAAGGAATGATGAATAAAAAATACATACTAAATATGTTTCCAGGATTATTCCAAAGCACTCCATGACCCAGTTTAGCAAGTATTGACTTCTAGGAACATGTAGAAGTCAACTAGCATAGAGAGGGAATCTAGGATTCTAGGAATAAGACAAAAATGATTTAATTAATGTCAAATATGGGTAACTATGGGTTGATTATTCTAAAAACCCCCATTAATCCTGAATTTATGAGTAAATATCATAAAATTATAGGGCCTAGAAACAAGGCTTAGTCACCCTTTTACATACTGCATGTCTATACAACCAAGGAAAGAGGCAAAAACCCAATGGGAAAATCCTCCCTTAAACATGGACAAGAAAACAAAATTATGGAAATCTTGTCATAAATCATTATTCACCACATGATCAGCAATCCCCAGTAGTGATTTGAGATTACTAAAGGTCTTCTCATAGAATACTTTGGAGAATGTGTCTGCTACTTGTTCTGAATATGCGCAGTAGAGTATAGCAATGGTACCATCATGCACAAGCTCCCTGATATAGTGCATATGGATCTCAATGTGCTTGGTTCTTTGTATTTGAACTAGATCAGTGTAGATTCAAAGGGTTCTTTGATTTTCACAATAGATGACTGTTGAAAACTCTCATTCGAAACCACATTCTCCAAGTATGCCCTGAAACCATAAACATTGAGTAGCTGCATTTACAACTCCTCTATACTATGCCTATGTAGATGAGAGTGCTATGGCACTCTGCTTCTTACTTAACCAGCTAATTGGTCCTTCTGCAAGCATGAACAGATATCCTAAGGTACAATTTTTATCTTTGTTGTCACCTTCCCAATCGCTGTCAGTAAATCCAAGTAGCTCTAAGTCAGATTTTGCTTTGTAGAAAATCACATGAGTCCTTGTTCCCTAAACAAAGCTTAGGATCATCTTGGCTTCTCTCCAATGGATATCTCATGAGGCTAATCCATGTATCTTGAAGCCACACTCACTACATAAGATAAGTCAGGTTAAGTATGTGTAATATAAAGAAAACACCCAATCAACTGCCTATACAGTGTATTATTTACCATAGGAGAAGAACCTGCTTCTTCAAGCTTAACTCCTGAAAGGAATGGAGCCTTGCTTGGATTGAAATATGTTAGCACTGGGATTTTTAGGCCCCAAGGTCGAGCGAGGGCAAGCCGCTCCCGGGAAACAACAAAACTGCTTTAGACTGTGCCTCCGGCCCTATGCAGTCAGAGAGGGATCTCTCGTTTGTCACCAGAGTATCTCCACATAAGGTTGTCAATCTTGTGTGTCACCAGAGTCTACTCTGCATTGGATTTTCAATCAGCATAATCAAGGGGCTAGGATCCTGAATGGGGAAAAGTGTGTTGATGAAGGTGCATGGTGGGATTATCAGGGGCAAGGGACCATGGGAAAATGGAGTCAAAACCTGCGGTAGAAACAATTACAAATGGAAAGAATGACGAAAGATTGCAAACGGAGGCAAGATAGCTGTTGATTTCCCAATCAGGAGATTTTAGCGGGTGATTTAGAGGACAAGGAGGGACAGTCCATCGCATGGAGCACCAGCGAGATGAATTCCATGCAACTTTAGAAGAACCATTGGTAAATGCCTGGAACAGTGGCCGGAGCATATCCAGTATGAATTCCAAACCACTATACCCTAAGTTACAAGCATGGAAAGCAATTTACAAAATGGAGTGGAAACAGGAAACACATTTACACATAAAAGAGAGCACGTATTGGGAAAAAAAAAACACTAGAATCTCTGCTATGAGTAACAGTCTTTCACTGTAATTTATTCATACACAAGTATCAAGCTTTACAAATGGGAGCCTCAACCCGGTATTTTTTCCCAATCCAATTCACTAACTCCTTTCTCCCTCTATTGGGAGCATTTTTATACAATCCTATTGCTAATACTACCGACTCAAAAACTGTTTCAAGTCGCCATCCAGCATTAACAGTGCAAAGAGTGGACTAGCGCCATGTTTTACAAATATGCACGACAAACGTTGTGACACTAACTGTCACATTTGGTTTGAATAACAGCTTGACGTGTTCGGATATCATGACAAATGATAAGGATGATGCCTCCTCCTCTTCCTGAAATGTGTGCTTCCACCATGTTCAAATGTAGCTTTCCGCATGGTCACACACTGGCAAAGTGGTCAGCTTCCTTCGATACTCCAATCACATCTGCCACCTCCTTCCTCATTGATTGACACTATTATATGTGGGCTTTGGAAGAAGGGCCACATTTCTTCTAGTTGAGACAGACCCATGGGATGGTTTATCATTCTTGTACAGCTCACCTCTAGTGAGGTGAGCGCTCCCACAGGCACCAAGGTGTAGAACCTCTACACCAACCCCATCACCCTAGTCGAGTGTACTTCATAATCAGAATGATGAGGGATTTGAGCCCTTAACGCTCCCATCCAAACAAATATTTACATAGGAAACAGTCACTGTCTGTCCCCCTCTATGCAGGCTTTGGTGGGAGCGATGGTATCAAGGGCTCCTAGAAAAACACTTACGGGAAGTAAGTGTCCAGGCCTCGCATCATTGGAGACATGGGTATCACGTCTAGGCCCCGATGGATGGTGTCACCATTGGCATGCAAATACCAAGACGACAAGTGAGTGTGTAACCTTATCACCAATGATTAGCACCCCCAAACAGACAATCTTTTCAAACTAGATCTTCATCATCACACTCTATCAGGCCTCTACAACTTCATGGAGGAGTAGAACTTGGATTCTGGAGATATGTTAGTTCACTCTTGTTGAGCTAAAGGCAGTATTTATAGGGCTTCAGGATTGATCTTTGCATAGGCTGGTCAACACTCCCACACATTCTGTCATCGAGTGTATCTAGTTTCAATGTGTACGAAGGCACAAGCAGAGTGATCCTTTATTTGTTAGGGATCTAGTCATCTGGCTTCATCAGCCACGGTGCCTTACTGTCTATTGTGGGGAGCAGTTGTGGATGCCATCTGGTACAGTAGATTCATGCTACATACTTCATGAAGTGGACACTCCCATGATTCCTTGTTCCTTCGAAGTGGGAAACGAAATGGTCTCCCACGTCGTGTTTCCTTTGCCTCGTGTGAGTTGCAGATTCACCGGTTACTTTCCCCATTTCTATAGGCCAGATCACACAAAATCCACCTATCCCTTCGTGATATGACTCTTCCAAGGGATGATTCCACCTCTACGTGTGCTACAAATGGCGTCGGAGAAATCGGCCAATCCGCGAGAACACAGATTACACGCGTGAATGTCTCCTTTGTTGCCATCTCCACACTGGATGGGAGATCTACACCTCGAGATTCTTCTCAGTCATCCAATCAAAGGAATCTATCATATCTACCATCCACATTCCATTCCTCCTGCCGCCAACTTTTCTCTTCTGAACACCGCAGGCAGTTCTGGTCCATGACACATTCTTCACCGTTAATCGAGATCGACCCTTTGTGCAGCCGTCGATCGGAGTGGGCCCCATCGTCTTTCACAATGGGAAACTTATATGTTCATCCATGCTAGTTCACCTTGCGAAATGAACTGTAAACATAGATTTATCTCCTTCTTCATCACGGTCGTTGATCTTTGTGACCCCTACACCTTTTCGCGATTTGAGATTGTGATTTTATCCGTACAAGTATGGATCGCAAAATCTCTTTAGGCCGTAGATCTTCCCTGGACATCATCTCAACCATTGAAAACTTCTGATATTTAACACGTTTCGCAATCCCAGATTGAAGCTTTGACCATACATGTTTGCTCACGCGAAGTGGTTCGGAACCGTGGATCTTCCCTCGATCAATCATAGCCCTTGATTATGAATCCTGCCCAATGTTACAACACACCTACCGCTTTATTTGTTGAAGGGTGGTCAAATGAAATTTGAGGGGCTGGGACCCTTACCGAACTCCCGTCAAGCCCCTAAAATCAACTGTTAAAATGAAGTGTTAACAACTGGCTCCATGAGGGATGCTATCCTCCCAGCAAGGTAGCAAAGAACCCCCATAGATCAAGTGCCAAAACCATTGGGCCACCTTCAGTATTTCTTTGACATCTCCATCTACTTCATCCTACTGCTTCAATGAATTTGTGCCATTCTTGCAAATCATGTTGGTGACTGTAAACTTGTGCTGGTAACAAAAAATGAAAATAATCTGAAAACAGTAATGAAAGAAATGCTCAATAGCAATTGAGCTTATTTTCTCGTACCTACTCTACCTAACTTTGTACACAAGCCCAACTAAGTGAAATCAGACTTCTAGTGAAGCCAATCAAGCAACTTTCCTAATACTCTTGTTCTTGTATGGTGCTTGATGGACAAAAATGAAACAGATAATGGGAGAAGGGAATTATAAACAAACTAATTTTTAAGGCAGAGATGTGACCACTCATTGCCCTCACCCAGACCCTCCACGTATTTGGCCATAGGATCATATAAATCACAGCAACCTCCAGCACATACTGTCACCTACTCATGGGAAAGCTGCCTAGAGCTTCCTGCTTCTAGAGAGTCATCAAGCCGACACTTGGAATATTGTATATGAGGACCCATAGAATCTTTCTCTAATGGAATATACCTCTCTCTGCCCAAAATCTCTATAACAAGGGAATGATGTGCTTTGAGAGGGAGGTCCTCAGCTTCTCCAGTGGAACCGAGCAGGCATACTCCTTCCGGGTGAGGCGTTGTTCCTAAAAGTGGAGTATCAAAAAAAGTGTTTATCTATAAGTTGCTACATCCATCTTCATTTTTGTACAAGTCTTTGGCCTGCACCACCTGCGTTCCTTTCTTCTTTTGCTTGGAGGCCTTAATCATATGTCGTATCAACTCAAAAGAGGCATAACATAAGGGTAATTTATCACCTCCAATGCCCTCATCATCTTTCCCAGCTCCAACCTCCTGACTTTGCATTGCACTTTGATTTCTTTCATCAGAAGGCATCGCTTCAACAGCTGGTACGTCGGGTATATTTTGCAAGTACTCTTCTTCATATTCATCATACACAGGCTCACCAAAATCCTTCTTAAAATCATCCTTAGTTGACTAGGATTGGGGCAGGCCGCCATCTTCATAGAATGACCCTGTAGGACCGTTTATTTCAGCCTCGGGCCGTCATCTTTCTGCATATCATGAGAGATATTAGACGAGCCATGGGCTTGCTTCTTCTGCTTGTAGTGCCCAACCAATTTGTATGTATCCTTTATTTCACCACCACCATTCTGATCTGAAAATCTCTTGGACATATCAAGGTTTTCCTCAACCTCCAAACAATCAGCAAACATCTGATGCAGGGTGGTTGATTTTCTCTCCAAAAGAAGCAAAGACGGGTCAGGAGGAAAGGCGGATGCATAATAGATCTTAGCAGTGTTCTCAAGAGGTTGGACTTCCTTAGGCATATTATAATAAAATCTTGTGAATCTTCTGTTAAAACTAGATATGGCCTCACCTTCATGTCTCCTCAAAGAATAAAACTCTAAAGGTATCTACTCTAGTGGCCGGTTCCTACCCCAAAACCTCAAGAATATGCAAGAAAGCTCTTACCAAGTGTTGATGGACTTAGGCTGCAAGTGTTTAAACCGGAATTTGGCATCTCCTTGCAAGGATAGAGTGAACGCCCGCATGCAGACGTCGTCATGTTCTATCTCAAAAAGGTTAGAGAAATGTTCAAAGGCTTGTACATGTTTCTCAGCAGTCAAGTTTCCGGACTCTCCGTAGAACTTGGGGAGGTACTTGTAATATTTCATGGGAAAATCATGGAGGATAGGAGGTAATTGCAGCGGTTTATAGAAGCTTGGAGAAATGGGGGAGACAAGTTTAGTTATGATAGCTAAACTATCATCCGAGGTTCCATGAATTTAGCAGGTGTGTCCTTTGGCATCGAGCGCCCCCGGATAAAGATCTAGGCCGAAATCAAATGTACCAGATGACACAATGCTTTCGGTCTGTAAAGAAGGATAAATAGGAACATATTCATGGATCTTCTTAGGATGAATTGGGCCATAGAAGGTTGTTTTGATAAATCTAAGAAAAGAGATGTTGGGGCGTGCACCTCAACGATCCTTAAGATGGGTAACTCCGCGAGTTTTGACTCAAAATAGTCTTAGGGGTGTCGGGGGTTGAGTCAAAGTCCGCTATTGTAATAAACCCGCGGCTTAAGACCAGGGTTTAGGGTTTTGGGTGCCCATGGTTTGAATCCATGTTTTTGTAAATAGTGCGATATAAATAGGCACTTGGGTAAATAAGAGAGGTTAGGCTTCTTGATGTAAAGAAAGAAAAGCGAAGCTAAGGCTGATTATGTAAGGAAAGGTTAAGTCCCAGCTGTGTGTGTGGATGACCTCTGCAGCTGTGTGCGCAGGGGGTTTTGTTTGTAAGAAGATTAAGGAAAGATCTATAGCTATGTGCGTAGAGGCCTGCTGCTGTGTGCCCGGATTTTAAGGATTGAAGGGATCTGCAGCTGAGTGCGCAGATCAAACTGTGGTTTTGTAGCAAGTTGAATAAAACATAGTTTGTGGATGTAACCCCTACACTGGGGGTGAACCATGTTATATCCGGTGTTGTGGTTTCTTTTGTTGTTTCTTTTTCTGTTGTCTTTTATGCATTAATAACTGTATACATTTGATAACATAGATCACTGCTAATAACAAGCTTCGCTGTGAATTCCCCGTAGTGGGTTAAGCAAGTCACGGTTGTTTATCTATCTGCGAAGTTGTATATGAATGAATGACAAAGCTATGTAATTGCTAATTAATAAGTTTATTAAAGGCTAAGGTACAGTAATATCCCTCTATGCTTGCAGAAACCTGATTCTATGGCACCCCATAGCTGTTACGGGCGAGACTGCAACCTGCGCGCAGGTTGTTTCCGAAAGGGCCAACACTGTGGGTCTTTGTTGGTGCGACATAAAAGGATTAAACCCGGGTCTGCCCTATTGCCCAACAAATTGGTTCCGTTGCTAGTTGAACTTAGTATCTTCTCAAGAGGGGTTTACGTCATACCTCGAGGGCTATGTTCTAGAGGCCCTCTGTGAAGGAACTCAGGGATTGGATTTATGAGACTTATCTGAAATTTGCTGAGAAAGAGAATACAAATTCGCGTTGTAGCACACGTGACTTTTTACAAAGGTATGTTTTTTGTGATGCTTATGAAATTTTCTTTGGTAGTATCCACATAGAGTTGCACCAGTGGTTGTCTAGGTTAGCAAAGAGAAGGACGAACTTTCAAGCTCGTCGGGTTCCCACGTGGACCCCCACAAGGGTCAATCTTGTGCAACACGTGAACAACGAGGTATCCCACGCTGTTGATTTCTGGACGATGCGAACATTGGAAGCCTTCATGACAGAATTTGCCATTGACACAAGTACCTCCTTCAGCGAAGCTAAACGGCAGTTCTTCAAAGGCCCCCATGGTAAGTTTTTGAATTCATTAAGTTTGGGGATTAAAATACTATTGGCTGAAAAGGGTATATTGTTGTTTGAATTAGACTGCTAGCTTAGTAGTACTAACATATATTTTCAAGTGATAATACCTTCGACGAGCAAAGTGGTTTGCTGCGAAGTGGCAAAAGGTACAAGAGATATTTTGATTCCTATTCCTTAGGACAGGATACCGCACCGTCCCCTATCAATTCTGAAGACTCAGACTCTGAAGAAAACCCTTCGGTTGGAAACCCTCCGGTCACCTCGCAGCGAAGCCCTGTTACCCTTGAAATTCCATCGCATTCTAACAGTCAACCCAGTCCGCATATTCCGGCCACAAGTCAATCTGCCCCCGTAAACCCCCCCCCCATCGACATCTGGTCCCCCTCCCAACCCTCCTAGAACCCACATGGCCCACCTAGTTGATGACATTAAGCTCCCCATATTCAAAGGCACGAGATCAGAGGACCCAGAATAGTTCTGGTTTTTATGTGAAGCAGTATGGAATGCAAAGAAAATTACAGACCCAGATGTGAGAGCCACACAGCTCATTACTTCTTTCCGGGACCGGGCTTTGACCTGGTTTATGAAATTCCCCAGTACTCAGAGCCCTACGTTAGATGAGATTAAGGCAGTAATAACCAAAGAATTTAAGAAGCCTAAATCAGAATCGCAGAGCATCATTGAACTCAAAGAGATTCAACAGCGGCGTGGCGAATCAGTGTGGGACTTTGACCAGAGATTCAAAGTTCTACTGGACCAAGTCAGCTTTACGATTAGTCCTGCACAGCACAAGGAATGGTTTATTGTAGCCTTATTACCACATATCAGAACTCCCCTCATGCAATAGAAGGTTGCTGACCAACAAGAGGCTCTGGAAATCGCAATGAAGCTAGAGACTGCCCCCGTCGGAAATGATTCTGGTATTGCTCAAATCCAAGCGCAGCTAGCAGCGATGGCCCTAGAACTTCGCGATATGAAGAAGGGAACACCCGACCGTGAAGCGGTTTGGTGTACGCAATGTCGGACCGAGGGTCACGAAAAGGAACAGTGCCCTATGGTAAGCAAGTACCTGCATACAGGTGCGCCGAACCCATTTCCACCACAAGTACTATATTGTGAGCTTTGCAGAATGACAGGTCAGCATCGCCCCGAGAACTATTACCTGCTGCAAAGGTATGGACAAGGACCTAACAACCCCTACTCTAATTTCTACAAGTCTGTAGGTCATAATGAGGATGAGTGCAGCACCTATGACGCCTATCGGGTGCACAATGATGGCCCAAGTAATGATAGCTACGGTTACTAGGGGGGTGCCTCCGGTAGAGGTTCTTCTGGAGGCCGTGGTGGCATGGCTGGAAGAGGCCAAGGCCAGTTGGTGTGTTACAATTGTAACCAAGTTGGGCATTTGGCTTGCAACTGTCGGAACCCCACTACAACATGTCGGTACTACCGCACGGTAGATCACGTGATTGAGCAGTGCCCGCAGCTCATAGCTAACATTCAGGCACGACAGAGTACCCCTACACAGAACATCCAGATGATTTCAATTGAACCCAGACCTGCTGCAACTGTCAATGTTGTCACACGGAGTGGAGCTACGACACACCCACAGCATACAGAAAACCAGGCGGCCGACGCTTAGGTTCGTAATGCTCCGGCGAAAATCCTAGCATTTGATATCACACAAGAAAGAGAGACATTTATGGAAGTCAAGAAATATTTTGTTGGCCCTAGCACATCCGTTGCACCTGCGCAACCACAGCAACTGTCTTCGCGGCCCTAAGAAGCCCCGCTGGATAATGTAAGTACCCTATCCTCCTTTTTACAGAGTTTCCTCAAGCTTTTAAGAAATCAGGATGCTCTGACTGAGTTACAGAAAGTCATTGCTTCCTGTGAACCTCAGCAAATTCTGGTCCGGACAAAACTGTTCATAGAGTCAGCAGAACCGGCAGGGAAATGAGATTGAATGCTCAAATAGGAGCATATGATATGGCTGATGTTATCTTGGACTTAGGGTCCGATGTAAATGTGTTAACTAAACAAACCTGGGAACAAATGGGAAAACCCACCCTCACCTGGTCCCCTATCCAGCTGAGACTAGCCAACCAGCAAAGGATTGTGCCTCTAGGAAGATTCCTGAGTGTCCAAATAGATCTTTCCAGGGTCAGCACTATCGTGGACTTCGAAGTAATTGAGATCATTGATGACAGCAATCCCTACCCCGCCTTGTTAGGAATTGAATGGGTAATGGAAAATGCTGCAGTTATTAACCTAAAGAAGCGACAGATGATCTTTGAAGGGAAAGACTTGAGAGTCATCCTACGCCCGGATCCCTCACAAGGGGAATGGTACACAGAACCACTCCAACCAGAGGATCAGACTGATGTGGCGCCCATCTACACTCTCACCGCACAGGAAGACAGTTATGAGGATCCTCCTACTGCAGGTTGGGAGTCTGGTAGCTCCTGTATGACGGACTCTGAAGATGACTTAGAGAGCTGGCAGAACCGCTTACATGAGCCCCATGGGTGCAACCGTGCCCGGACTACCAAGTCCCTCAGATGGCTCAATTCACAACCCAACCCTTTCCCTATTTTTGATGGCTTGACCGATCCTGACCCGTTCATTGCATAGGTCTCTGACTTGATACTTGAGTCACAGAAACTGGTGGCTCTGGACTCTGCATTTTGAGCCACAGTAGCCAGGTGGTGGAAGGCCCATAAGAAACAAATCCTTAGCTAGGAAGTTTGTCAGAAGCTCCTGTACCTGCGATTTAAGGGCCTGACGGAGGAGCTGCAAAGCAAGTTCGATGGAAATTCTAGTCCCCAGGAACATTTGGAAAAATGCTACGAGGCATGGAAGTATGTCCCTCGAAATGAATGGGTACATAGATTTGTGCACACGCTAGAACCAATAGCCAAAAATTGGTACGTGGAGGCTGAGCTCCACCAAGACACTGTAAGTTGGGACTGTCTTGTTCATAGTTTTATGCATACTTTCTCTACTAATGATGTCTGTCTAGCACTAGATGCAGCTATCAGGATAATTCATACTAAGGTATTTGATGACCAAGAAGTACTAGAACATCAACCTGATTGGCCCACACAAGAAGCCCACGCATTCGAATGTTATAACTTCGCAGCTGACGAAGATGACGACCCGTGCAACATCGCTATCCCTGAGTCAGAAGGATGTTGCGACGTGCATGGACCAGCAGTCGAAGCCCCAGAAGTAACTCAGCCTCTGAAGATGCACACAGTTAACATTGGATCCGAAGAGCAGCCTAAGCTTGCTACAATCGGCGACTATTGGGATGATGAAATGGTCAGCAAGGTAACCCAACTTGTCCACGAGTACCAAGATCTCTTTCCAACAAATTTTTCCGAAATGAAGGCTATACTGGGTGATATTGGCGTAATGAAGATCCCTTTGAAACCCAATGCAAAACCTGTGAAACAGCGTCCTTATAGATTGAATATGAAGTATAAAGAAAAGGTTAAAGTAGAGCTGGATAAGATGCTCGCCGCAGGAATAATTGAGCCTATTGAGGAATCTAAGTGGGTCAGTCCTATGGTAGTCCAGGAGAAAAATACTAAGGGTGAAATCGAATATGTGTAGACCTACAAAAAATCAATGATGCTTGCCTGCATGATCCTTTTCCCACCCCCTTTACAGACGAAGTGCTCGACAATGTCGAGGGTCAAGAAGTGTACTCCTTTATAGATGGTTTTTCTGGCTACCATTAGATCCGAATTGCTCCAGAGGACCGACATAAGACAACATTTGCCACCGAAATGGGATCCTTCCAGTATACTGTCATGCCCTTTTGGTTAAAGAATGCACCTACTATATTTTCTAGAGTCGTCATCTCCGCGTTCAAGGAATACATACATAAATTTCTAGAAGTTTACTTTGATGATTGGACCATTTTTGGGCTAGTAAAAGACCATATAACCAGTTTGAGGCTTATGTTGAACAAGTGTAGACAGCACCAGATTTCCCTGAATCTAAAAAAGTGTATTTTTTGTGCACCGTTTGGAATTCTGCTTGGTCACGTTGTATGTAAGCAGGGATTAATGATGGATCCTACGAAGATCGCTATCATTGTGAACCTGCCACCCCCGAAGTCCATTAAACAACTTCGCACGATGCTGGGTCACACCGGCTACTACAGGAAATTCATCCAAGGCTATGCTCAGATTACCGCTCCATTGGAGAGGCAGCTGAAGAAAGATATCAAGTTCAAGTGGACACCGAAGTGTCAATCAAGCTTAGATATTTTTAAGGAAAAAATGGTTACCGCCCCTATTCTAGTATTTCCTAACTGGAACAAAGAATTCCATGTGCATGTCAACGCATCCTCCATTGCTTTGGGTACTGTGCTAGCTCAGTCGGGAGTAGGTAATATCGATCACCCCATCTCTTTTGCAAGCAGAAAATTGTCCATAGCAGAGAAAAATTATACCACGACAGAATGCGAAGGTCTCACTATGGTATATGCACTACAGAAGTTTTGACATTATCTGCTAGGATCTCATTTTAAGATGTTTACTGACCATTCTTCTTTGAAGTATCTGGTTAACAAGCCTATGCTAGGTGGAAGAATATGTCGGTGGTTGATCCTATTCCAAGAATATGATTTTGAGATCATCATTAAGCCTGGAAGACTTAACCTAGGACCTGACCACTTATCGAGGCTCGACTCAGGCGAAGAACCTACCAATTTGGACGAAGGTCTTCCTGATGCCCAGCTATTTTCTATCCAAATGGTTGATGACTATTTTCAGGATATTGTTCAATACTTGTCTACAGGTTTTCCACCCCCCGAGATGACCACACAGCAGAAGAAGCAGTTGGTGGTTCGAGCAGTGGACTTCACCTTAATAGCGAGACAGCTGTATAAAATGGGACCAGATGAAATACTGCGCAGATGCATCTTGGAGCATGAAAGGCCACTAATTTTGGCTGAAGCACACTCTGGTGCAGTAGGAGGTCATTATGAAGGGAAAGCCACCACACAGAAGATTTTGACAGTCGGCCTATGGTGGCCCATAGTTCATAAGGATGCAAGAGAATATTGCCACAGCTGCGACGTCTGTCAGAGGATAGGCAAACCATCCAAGCGAGATGAAATGCCCCTAGTTCCGTAGGTAACCTTACAAGCTTTTGACAAATGGGCTATTGACTTTGTCAGCCCTATCAACCCCCCCGCGAAGAAGTCCGGAGTGCGATATATTATTACAGCTATCGACTACCTCACCCGTTGGGTTGAAGCCCAACCAGTCAAGAACTGCAGCGCTGCTACAGCTGCGCAATTCATCTTCGATCACATCTTATCCAGGTTCAGGTGTCCTTGCGTCCTTATGAGTGATAAAGGATCACACTTCTTAAATAAAACTATTGCAGTGCTGACTGAAGAATTTCAAGTATACCATCAAAAAAGTACGGCCTATCATCCACAAGCAAATGGGACTGTCGAAGCTTTTAATAAGATCCTTGAGCATGCTTTGACAAAGATTTGTAATGCTAATAGAAATGATTGGGACCTTCGAATCCCAGTAGTGCTATGGGCTTACAGAACTACTTGCAAAAATTTGACAGGCCATACACCTTTTCAACTGGAATACATTGTTCCCAGCCATCATGGGCAAGAAGCCATCATGCCCATGGAATACATTGTTCCCAGCCTCAGAATATCTGCTTTCACTGAGATGGATGACCCAGCCATAATGACAAAGAGACTGAAACAGATATTAGAACTCGAAGAAGATAGATTTATTGCAGGTTTCCAGCAACAAGTGCAGAAAGCTCGAGAAAAAGCGTGGCATGATAGACACATCAAGAAGAAACAATTCCAGCAGGGTGATTTGGTGCTCCTTTATGACAGCAAATTCATGAAGTTCCCAGGAAAGTTCAAGACAAATTGGAAGGGACCATATATAGTACAAAACATTACTGATGGGGGCGCAATACAGCTAGCTAAGTTAAATGGAGAACTTCTCCCTTCTATGATAAATGGGAGTCGTCTAAAAAAGTACAGGGATAGGCTAGGTACTCAGAATCAGAGGTAGCACCAAGAAAGAGAAATCTACGTACCCAGAATAGCTGAAATCGGGGACTAGACCATAAGAGAAGCTGCTCATAACAATAGGGAATGTCGGAGTCTGAAGGATGAAGTATGGAAAATCGAAGGTTGGTCAGGGATCGCAGGATCATACTGTGTCGAAATGGAAGGTGGTCATTGTGTCGTAGGTCCCAACTGTGTTGCATCATAGAATGTGATGGATGGGACAAAATGAAATTGGCAGCAGCAGCACGTGAGCTACTCTCAATACCTGTAATTATGAGATTTTGGGAAAATCTAAGGCCAATGTGACAAGATTCTTGGCATTCAAGCAGATTTGGTGTCATTAATACACTATGCTGACAGATTTTGTAACGGAATTCCATAAGTAAGCTACATTGGCTTGTGAAATTTTCCTCGAAGCACTTCTTGGATTTTGCTCGACTGGAGCCATGTCAAACAATTGTGACGTCCAAGAGCTAGTACGAGAGTTCAGCGAGAGAGGTCTGCAGAACCTTTTGAGTAATCTGCCAGTACAGTCGTATTTGACTTAGGTACACAGGCAGGCAGAAGTTCGCTCTAAATCAGGTGAAGGCAGGCACAAATTTTCTCTAACATGGAGCAACGAAGTCCATAAGACCTCGCCAGCTGACTCTGGGGAGCCCCACCCTGAAGTCTTCTGACATAGCAGAACCGTGGCAGCTGTGTGTCTTATGCAGTGTGACACGCAATTCCAGGGGACCCCAAGCTGTGGATGGTTAAGTGTCACCAACCCAAGCAAAGGATGGGGTTGTAGATGGATCCACAGGGCCCTGCTCAGCATAAATATCAAAAAGGAAAGATGCAGGCAGTCGACAACCAACAAGAAGGACTCTAGGAACTAGCGCACAGTGTCTTCGCCAAGCAAATTTTACCACCAGCCGAGCAGATAAGTGCCCCGGGACAGGACACTGGTGAGTCTTAGGGGCCTGTTGGGGCACGCACCTCAACGATCCTTAAGATGGGTAACTCCGCGAGTTTTGACTCAAAATAGTCTTAGGGGTGTCGGGGGTTGAGTCAAAGTCCGCTATTGTAATAAACCTGCGGCTTAAGACCAAGGTTTAGGGTTTTGGGTGCCCATGGTTTGAATCCATGTTTTTGTAAATAGTGCGATATAAATAGGCACTTGGGTAAATAAGAGAGGTTAGGCTTCTTGATGTAAAGAAAGAAAGGTGAAGCTAAGGTTGATTATGTAAGGAAAGGTTAAGTCCTAGCTGTGTGTGTGGACGACCTCTGCAGCTGTGTGTGCAGGGGGTTTTGTTTGTAAGAAGACTAAGGAAAGATCTACAGCTGTGTGCACAGAGGCCTGATGCTGTGTGTATGGCTTTTAAGGACTGAAGGGACATGCAGCTAAGTGCACAGATCAAACTGTGGTTTTGTAGCAAGTTGAACAAAACACAGTTTGTGGACATAACCCCTACACTGGGGGTGAACCACGTTATATCCGGTGTTGTGGTTTCTTTTGTTGTTTCTTTTTCTGTTTTCTTTTATGCATTAATAACTGTATACATTTGATAACATAGATCACTGCTAATAACAAGCTTCGCTGTGAATTCCCCATAGTGGGTTAAGCAAGTCACGGTTTTTTATCTATCTGCGAAGTTGTATATGAGTGAATGACAAAGCTCTTTAATTGTTAATTAATAAGTTTATTAAAGGCTAAGGTACAGTAATATCCCTCTCTGCTTGCAGAAACCTAATTCTACGGCACCCCATAGCTATTTCGGGTGAGACTGCAACCTGCGCGCAGGTTGTTGCCGAAAGGGCCAACACTGTGGGTCTTTGTTGGTGCGACATAAAAGGATTAAACCCGGGTCTGCCCTATTTCCCAACAAGAGAAGAGAAAACTTACAAGATGGGATAAGGCATCCTGGAAGAAACACGGACTCAAGTGCTTGGCCCTTTCGTCATGCATTTCTGAGCTTTATGAGGGGTCCATTTTCCAAGCAAGATAGGCCATCTTTCCTCAGTCATTAGATTTTATGGATCACATCACCAGCGGAGTCGATGAAATCTAAATCCTTCAAGAGTGGATTCATCAGGTGAAAAGTGCTCAACCTTCTTGGTGTCTGACCAATTATTCACCATCAACGGCCAGATCTAAATATTTGTCGTTCTTCTCAAGGAGGATCTCCAAGTTCGTTCCCCAGCAACGGTGCCAGTTTGTTAACATTGGGATTTTGAGCCCCCAAGGTCGAGCGAGGGGAGGCCACTCCCGTGCAACAGTAGAACCACTTTAGACTGCACCTCTGGCCCTATGCATTCAGAGAGGGATCTCTCATTTGTCGCCGAAGTATCTCCACATAAGTTTGTCAATCTTGTGTGTCACCAGAGTCTACTCCGCATAGGATTTTCAATCAGCATAATCAGGGGGCTAGGATCCTAAATGGGGAAAAGTGTGTTGAGGAAGGTGCATGGTGGGATTATCGGGGGCAAGGGACCATGGGAAAATGGAGTCAAAACCTACAGTAGAAACGATTACAAATGGAAAGAATGGCGAAAGATTGTAAATGGAGGTAAGATAGCTGCTGATTTCCCAATCAGGAGATTTTATCGGGCGATTTAGAGGACAAGGAAGGACAGTCCATCGCATGGAGCACCAGTGAGATGAATTCCATGCAACTTTAGAAGAACCATTGGTAAATGCCTGGAACAGTGGCCGGAGCATATCCAGTATGAATTCCAAACCACTATACCCTAAGTTACAAGCATGGAAAGCAATTTACAAAATGGAGTGGAAACAGGAAACACATTTACACGTAAAAGAGAGCACGTATTGGGAAAAAAAACAACACTGGAATCTCTGCTGTGAGTAACAGTCTTTCACTGTAATTTATTCATACACAGGTATCAAGATTTACAAATGGGAGCCTCAACCCGGTATTGTTTCCCAATCCAATTCACTAACTCCTTTCTCCCTCTATTGGGAGCATTTTTATACAATCCTATTGCTAATACTACCGACTCAAAAACTGTTTCAAGTCGCCATCCAGCATTAACAGTGCAAAGAGTGGACTAGCGCCATGTTTTACAAATATGCACGACAAATGTTGTGACACTAACTGTCACATTTGGTTTGAATAACAGCTTGACGTGTTCGGATATCATGACAAATGATAAGGATGATGCCTCCTCCTCTGCCTAAAATGTGTGCTTCCACCATGTTCAAATGTAGCTTTCCGCATGGTCACACACTGGCAAAGTGGTAAGCTTCCTTCGATACTCCAATCACATCTGCCACCTCCTTCCTCGTTGATTGACACTGTTATATGTGGGCTTTGGAAGAAGGGCCACATTGCTTCTAGTTGAGACAGACCCATGGGATGGTTTATCATTCTTGTACAGCTCACCTCTAGTGAGGTGAGAGCTCCCACAGGCACCAAGGTGTAGAACCTCTACACCAACCCCATCACCCTAGTCGAGTGTACTTCATAATCAGAATGATGAGGGATTTGAGCCCTTAACGCTCCCATCCAAACAAATATTTACATAGGAAACAGTCACTGACTGTCCCCCTCTATGCAGGCTTTGGTGGGAGAGATGGTATCAAGGGCTCCTAGAAAAACACTTACGGGAAGTAAGTGTCCAGGCCTCGCATCATTGGAGACATGGGTATCACGTCTAGGCCCCGATGGATGGTGTCACCATTGGCATGCAAATACCAAGACGACAAGTGAGTGTGTAACCTTATCACCAATGATTAGCACCCCCAAACAGACAATCTTTTCAAACTAGATCTTCATCATCACACTCTATCAGGCCTCTACAACTTCGTGGAGGAGTAGAACTTGGATTCTGGAGATATGTTAGTTCACTCTTGTTGAGCTAAAGGCAGTATTTATAGGGCTTCAGGATTGATCTTTGCATAGGCTGGTCAACACTCCCACACATTCTATCATCGAGTGTATCTGGTTTCAATGTGTACGAAGGCACGAGCAGAGTGATCCTTTATTTGTTAGGGATCTAGTCATCTGGCTTCATCATCCACGGTGCCTTACTGTCTATTGTGGGGAGCAGTTGTGGATTCCATCTGGTACAGTAGATTCATGCTACATACTTCATGAAGTGGACACTCCCATGATTCCTTGTTCCTTCGAAGTGGGAAACGGAATGGTCTCCCGTGTTGCGTTGGCTTTGCCTCGTGTAAGCTGCAGATTCACCAGTTACTTTCCCCATTTTTGTAAGACAGCTCACACAAAATCCACCTATCCATTTGTGATATGACTCTGCCAAGGGATGATTCCACCTCTACATGTGCCACAAATGGCATCAAGAATCGGCCAATTCATAAGAGCACAGATTACATGCATGAACATCTCCTCCGCTGTCATCTCCACACTGGGTGGGAGATCTGCACCTCGGGAGTCTTCTAAGCCGTCCGATCAAAGGAATCTATCATATTCTCCATCCACTTTCCATTCCTCCTGCCGCCAACTTTTCTCTTCTGAACACCGCAGGCAGTTCTAGTCCGTGACACATTCTTCACCGTTGATCGAGATCGACCCTTCATGCAGTCATCGATCAGAGTGGGCCCCACCATATTTTGCAATGGGAAACTTAGATGTTCATCCATGCTATTTTTCCTTTCAAAATGAACCGTAGACATAGATTTATCTCCTTCTTCATCACGGTCGTTGATCTTTGTGACCCCTACACCTTTTCACGATTTGATATTCTGGTTTTATCCACACAAGTATGGATCGTGAAATCTCTTTAGGCCTTAGATCTGCCCCAGACCTCATCTCAACCATCAAAAGCCTCCGGTCTTTAACACATTTCGCAATCCTAGATGGAAGCTTTGATTGTGCATGTTTTCTCGTGTGAAGCGGTTCAGAACCGTGGATCTTCCCCCAATCAATCGTGGCCCTTGATTATGAATCCTACCCAATGTTACAACACACCTACCGCTTTCTTCATTGAAGGGTGGTCACATGAAATTTGAGGGGCTGGGACCCTTACCGAACTCCCATCAAGCCCCTAAAATCAACTGTTAAAACAGAGTGTTAACACAATATTTCATGTTGAACTTGGTGAGAAAATCTTAAGCATACTTTGACTGATAAACCTTGATTCCATGTTGGGATTGAGCAATTTTGAGACCCAAGAATTGGCTCAATAATCCCAAATCTGTCATATAAAAGGCATGGTTCATTGCATCCTTCAAGGAGGAAATCTCTTTCTTTGAAATTCCTGTAATCAGTAGGTCATCCACATAGAGAACAATAAGCATTAAAGAACCATGAATTAGCTTCAAATAGACATTAGGATCATACTTGCATAGAACAAAACTCAGTGACAGCAGAAAGCCATCAATCTTGGCATACCAAGCCTTGGGGGCTTGCTTGAGCCCATACAATGATTTCTTTAACCTACACACTAAATATGGATTAGATACAAAACCTTCTGGTTGCTTCATAGAAATCTCTTCATTCATATCTCCATTCAGAGAGGCACACTTTACATCCATGTGATGTACCTCCCACTGCTTCAAAGCTGCAATGGCTAGGGAAAGCCTTATGGAGTCCATCTTTGCCACTGGTGCAAAGGTCTCATTGTAGTCAATACCATGTACCTGAGAGTATCCCTTGGCTACCAATATTGCCTTATATTTCAAAGGTGAACCATCAGCATCAAACTTATTTTTGAAGACCTAATTACACTTCACTAGCTTTCTCCCTAGGGAGAGATCAACCAGTTCCCATGTGTTGTTCTTCTGGAGCGAGATGAATTCTTATTTCATGGATTTTTTCCATATTGGATCATGTGCTGCATCTTCATATGTATGTGGATCATAATCTATCATCTAATATCACACAAATGGCACTCTCAAATTGAGATCTAGTCCTCCTAGTGTCATTAGGATTTCCAGCTAGTTCCTCGGCTGCATGAATGGTCCTTTCTTCCCACTTTGGTATTGTAGGGATGTTAGGATCTGAAATTAATTCATCATTATCAAACATATCATAATCATCAAACTCAATAGTCTCTTCACTTACAATCAATGGTTGTTGGTGAAGAGGACTCTCCATCTTCAGCTGCTGCTCAAGGCTCTTCTTCGAACTGAACACTTATTTCAACGAAATATTTGTTAGTGCTAAAGTTGATCAACTTGTACCCGTTTGAATCTTCAAAATACCCAACAAATAGGCACTCTTGGCTTTGGGGTTTCAAATCCTTCCCCTTTTCAGTTGGAATTCTAGCCCAAGCCTTTGAGCCAAAAATCCTGAAATGGGTCACATCTGGCTTGTGCCCACTCCAAGCTTCGAAAGGAGTCATAGCATCAAGTTGCCTATGTGGCAACCTATCATAGATATAGGATGCACAGTTTATAGCTTTGTCCCAAAACTTTGGTGGCAAAGTTTTATCCCTCCATCATACAAGTTGCCATCTCCTTCAATGATTTGTTCTTTCTCTCAACAACACCGTTTTGTTGTGGTGTGTAAGGAATAGAATGTTGCATCTGGATACCTGCATCCTTACAATACTGGATGAAATCAGACTTTACATACTCACCACCATTTTCATATCTAAGGATCTTGAGTTTCCTCCCATACTAGTTTTCAACCAAGGCTATAAAGACTTTGAAAAGGTCAAAAACTTCAGACTTATGCTTTAGGAAGTGAACCCAATAATACTTGGAAAATTCATCTATGAAGGTGAGTGCATATTTGTCTTGACTCATGGACATATGAGGGAATGGACCAGTAATGTCATTGTGGATCAACTCAAGAGGTGCAGAGGTTTTCTCACAACTAGCTCTCTCATACTTGTGCTCTCGGTGTTTTCCTAGGATACAACCTTGATAGACTCCCTTAGAAAACTTGATCTTTGGTAACCCTATGACCATGTCTTTTTCACTCAAATCAGAAATATACTTGTAGTTAATATGTCCAAATATTTCATGCCAAAGCTTGCTTGCTTCATTAGCACGAGTAATAAGAGTAGAGGGGTTTGAGTAGGGTAGAAAATGGGAAAACTTGTATACCTTCGAAATGTGATCAACAACACCTTTTTCTATGACTTTATCATTCGAAATCTCAGTGATTTCAACTTCATTGTGGGAGAAGATGACTTTATTTGGAGACCCAATGTGAGTCATCTAATACAATGACAAGAGATTAGAGGAAAGATTTGGAACATACAACACATTGTTGAAAACACCATGGTCAATATCAATCCTACCCTTTCCCATACTGTCATTCAGAGAGTTATCTCCCAAAAATATTGGTGGAACTTTCGACATGTCAAGAGAAGAGACGATCTCTTTTGTCGAAACCATATGTCTAGAAGCTCTAGAATCAATGATGAAACTAGGTGAGCTTAAGTTGCCAGCAACCAAGGCATGTACTCTCTCCTTGTCTTCTGAATTTGATCATCCTTCCCTCTTCTTTGAGCAATCGGGAAGGGAGATGTTGTTCTTCTCCAAGAGTTGGGTCAACATGTCTATCTGCTTTTTCATACAAGAGCTCTCAGGATGATATCCCTTACTGCAGTATGCACACTTGCTCATTTATCCTTTGTTCTTCTTCTTATGTGGGTTATTCTTAGATCCTAAGGAATCCTCTTGAGACTTTGCCTTATCTCTCTTTTTCTCAGGTGGATTTTTATCTTTTTTCTTTCTTTTGAATCCCCCTTCAAATATACAGTAGCCAAAGCTTGGTATTTGGAAGGTTTGATGGTGCCCATCATCACCAGTTTATCTTTCTCCTGCATGAGGGTTTCCATGAACTCAACAAGCTTAGGCATCTTCCAGGTTTGAGCTGTCAATTTAGTGGCATATAAGGTCGAAAAAAACACTGAATAGTCAGGACCAATATTTGAGAGAATGTTCAAAACTAGTTGCTCCTACTTCTTTTCAATCCCACATTATTTTAACTGCAAAACAAGGGCCTTAAACTTGGTAAAATAGAGTTGCAATGATTCAAAGCTACTGGGATTCAAGGAGATCAATTCATTCTCAATTTTGTTTCCTCTCATCTCATCTGTCTTTCCAAAAATCTCTTCAATATTCTCCCACACCTCATTGGGATATTTCAATGAATAAAGATGAAAGAGGAGGTCTCTTGAAATACTCGGACACAAAAGACCATAGGCCTCATCCCTCCTGTTATGCCATTTTATTTTCTTTGTGGCTGCACTGGGATCTACCTCAGTAGCCATGGTAACCTTGTAGAGACATTTTTATCTCAACAATATCTCCATATCAGCTTTCCATTCAAAGAAATTGAATGGAGTCAAGATGATTCTTTGAGATTGGTCCATATCTCAGCTCATGTGACCTTCAGTCAGCAGAATGTGCTCCCAATCAGTGATGTTGAACCTGCAATAACTAATTGGAAGGAGATAAATCGATATACAAAGGCTCTGATACCATGTGGAAAGTGAACCCAAGAGATAGATCAATTGCACTCACAAAATTGCTAATCAAACATGCAAAACTCAAACAAAAGGAGACTGAAATTGGAGAATAACTTAATCATGTATTGAATAAGTGTACATTAGCAAACCATACAAAGTAATAGGGTACTCAAATATATAATTACATGAGATATTCAAAATAACTAGGTTTCTATTCGAATTGGTCAAAAAAGCAAGCTTACTAAAACAAGTCAAATCCCCCATAGGTGCAAAAAGGACTTTCCAATTCCATGAACATCCTCATGAATTAGATAAAGAAAGTGAGAAAGATAATATGTGGTGGAAAGACAACTCATTCATGCTTTTGTATGGAGAAAAGGAAGGCAAGTTCCCCTAGAATAGTTTTTCCTTTATGACTCAAAACAGTTGTAAAGCAAGGCAGCTTTCAAAAAAAGTAGATATGTGCTTTAAGGAACCAGGAATAAAGCAGACATGTTAAATATGTTTCCAGGATGGTTCCAAAGCACTCCATGACCTAGTTTAGCAAGTATTGACTTCTAGGAACATGTAGAAGTCAACTAGCATAGAGAGGGAATCTAGGATTCTAGGAATAAGAAAAAAATGATTTAATTAATGTCAAATATGGGAAACTATGGGTTGATTATTCTAACACCTACACACTTAATTTTTTTCCAGAAGCTTGAGTAAAAGAATTTTTGGCTAAGTAAAACTAACTTTTTGCCTCCGAAATATTGGACCAACTGGTCTAGTCTCACCAAAGTGTTGGCGTAACTAATCCAGTCTCTCTGAAACAATCGACTGAATCAAAAGAATATTTTTCAGGCTCGTCGTTTCGACACAAATGAATGAAACCCGCCGACATTATCGAAAGTGACTCACGATTGGTCAATGAAACAATCAAAGATTTTTGGTCAAAAAGACTTAGTAATTTCCACCGAAACATTCACAGATTGAAAGAAAAGAAGATTTCGACATGACTCAAATAAATCTGCCGACACTGTTGGAGGTGACTCGCAAGTGGGTGCTAAAATGATCGAAGAGTTTAGGAAATATTGTCGATAACAAAGGTCGTTGATTGTTCAGGTAAACTCAGAGTTTTCACTAAACCATTCATGAATTGAAAAAGAAGAGCGATTTTTAAAGCCCGTCGAAATGGTCGCATGCCCAGAAATCGAAAGGAACTGTCAATATTTTGCCAAAACTATCAGTAAGACTCACATTTTCTAACTGAAACGGTCATGTCACCAGACTCCCGATAAAATATGACAATGTCACTGATACAATAGGCATGACTAGATTTTTGTTGCCAATATGATCGAATATGCGGTCAAATTCGTTAGCTTATCCACAGTGACAAAAATGCTTTCATGCCAAACGGATTTTTCCCAACAATTGTATTAAATAATCCAGCAATCACACTAATGGCATTTTTTTGTTTGTTTCTTGCAATACCATTATTTATGTGTTTTTCTACAATGATGAATGGTATTAATCTCTTTGGTTATTTAAAAAAAATTGTGGTAGTACTTATTCACTTCTCATTTTTACATTCATGTATCATAGGTGTTATTTTTCACCAAGTTCGATTAGCTTACCAAGAAGAGTACGAGACAGATCACCAAAGGAATAAAATCAGAAATGGCACTTCTAGGGCTCTGTAGGAAATCCACCTGGAGGTTGAACAATGAGGTTTCCAAGACCGTGGAAAGTGTGAGGAATTTTATAAGAAGATACAATAGGTCCATGAAAGGGGTTGGATTTCTTTGGAGCCGAAGATTACTGATCTTCCAGAACAAAACCAACAACTGGTACACATAGAATTGCAATTGTTAATGCATGAAGTGGCTTCATGGGTACTAGATCCAATAAAATACAAAACTATTGTTGAGGAGTCCAACACATGGGTTGCGTATGTTTCCAACGGGGCAGGGCCCACATAAATTTTTTCTATTATGGAACGTTTGTATTTTCCCATGTAAAGCACTAAAAGACAAATTGTGGGAATTTCTAGGGTTAGGGTAGGTCAAAGGTCACAAAATGACAAATTCATATTGTAATAAATAGGGGTAGAAAGCACAATAGAAGGACTTTTGGTTGGCATAAGAGAGGATGGAATATTTTGTAAATGAACTAATTCTTTGCCAATAAGAAAGATCAATTTGCTGGAAAAAAGGCCTACAAAAAAATTTACTTGGAATGTGTGGAATGCATCACATGGAATTGTTTCTTCTTGCTTCTGTACATTATACAGTGAGGTTGTTCTAACTTCTTGGAATTAATTATTTGGCTATGAATGGATTTTATTTCTATTTAAATGTCTGTGTAATGAATTAGTAATAAATGGCTTGATTATATCAGAGCTATATTTGATATTATTTTTGTTGTAAATGTGAGCATTAGATTAGACAATCTACTGTGAAATTAATGTGCGCAGTTACAGTATATTACTCTGAATTCTAGATTTTCTCCCTACAGGGATGGGATAAATTAGAATACGATAGATTATCTTAGTCTTATATATAGAATAACCCACGCATCAAGTGTGAGGTTTCTGTTTATCAATTATATGCAATTGGTCACTTGCATTTCATCTTTATATAAATAAAACAACCTAAATGGTGAATCAGGTCGCAATCAGTAAAATATTTAAAACAACTTAATATATGGTATTCGGATCGTTAATGTAACGGATATCCCACACCAAACGATGGATGATCTAATTGGGATTTTTTATCGAGGAGAATCCTTGCTATCAGTACCTGGGATTTTTCCAGGTATCAATAGATTTGGTGCTAGAAGGAGGGACACTAGTGCATGGCTGGCAGAGGAAGTGCTTTTGTGATAAAATATTCCACTAGAAATACATCTAAAGCTACTTTCCCTAAATATTTCATTCTTGAATCTGAAGAATAAGAAAGGGTAAGTTTTGAAGAAGAGAATTCAGAACCTTTATACGATGTCCCATTCAAAGAAGCTGATCACTTTCAGAGGAATACAATATCTTACATTAAGAAACTTGGAGGATTAAAAGTAATCCCTGTGTTACCCAGAAGGTAGGCTTCCAAGAAAGAAATCTCTTACACTCAAGATTCGATCCTTGTGGAAAATTTAGAAGAATTGGTGGATCTACCTATCTAAGAAATCAGTTAACCTCTTCATTAGTTTGTACCAAATTCTCCTACATATCATATTTTCCCACATTCTCCACCTCAAGTTATGGTTGTGGTTTTTAATCAAACAGCATGGAGATCCAGGACACCACTCAACTTGGCTGCAACTTTACACGATTTACCTAAGTACCCAGAACGAGTGCTGCCAAAGTTTGATCCTGGAAAGGGTATCTCTACTGAAGATCATTTGAATTTTTTTTACCTTACACTAAGTATTCTCAACATTGACCATGAAGACATTTTCTGCAAACTATTCCCATACACTTTTGAGCGTAGAGCATCTTCATGGTATTTCATTCTATAGGCTAACTCAATAGAAAATTGGGATACTTTTGAAATAATGCTTCAAAGTAAATTTTGAAACTAGAAAATTGTAGCCACACTCATGAAATAATTATAGTCTATGAAAATGGAAAAGAAAGAGAAGGTCCAATATTTCAATCAAATATTCACTGCTCTTTTAAACAGTTTTAGTACTGCAACAAAACCACCTAAGGAGTGTTTCGTAGAATATTATACTATGGCACTATACCCACCTATAGCAATGTTTGTAAAAATGGTAGTTAAGCCCACACTTATAGAAAAATATGAAGAATCCAAAAGGGTGGAAGTAGATCTTGATAGTATAGCAAAGCATACTTCAGAACCAGAAGTGAAAACGACAGCTAGTAAAAAAACTTTTTTGTTAACTAGGCCTAAAAAAGAACATTCGAGTGAGTTAGAAAATGTGGTCAAAATGGTGCATAAAATATCAAACAAGATAGTAGACTTAGAAAAGGATAAAGGATCTAGTTCATCTAGATAGCCATTCAAGCCCTATTACAAGAAAAGGGAAGAAGGTGGACCTCTTCAACCACGGCTACTTAACTCTGTTGTTTTGAATTTTAATGAAGTTGGTATGGATCATTTTTGCACATTTCATCAAGAACAACACTCTGAAAAAAATTTCCCACACTAGATAAATTCAATGGCATTGGTAATGAAACAATTATTAGACACTCAATTGACATATCCTAAAGTGGAAGAAGACCAAACAAATGATCCAGAAGAAACCACGATGGTATTATGGGATTGGGAACCCAAATTGGAGTTGAGGGAGGAAGAGAAAACTAAAGAGATCCAAGTATCATCAGTAAATGTTACAAGAAGGAGTAAAGGAACGATGGTGGATCAAAGCTTAGTGCTTCCTAAAACAAAGAAGATAAAAGAAACCATGAAGAAAATTATCAACACTACTCAAACGCAACATAAGTTTAATCCATAAAACATAAAAGAGACAAACCCAATAATTAATAAACCTGTGAAAACCTTGGTAAACAAAACACAAAGTACTAAGAAAGGTATGGTATAATATGACATGGGGTATGATATTGTGGGACATTAAGAAAACTAAAGTGAATATTTCTTTATTTGAATTATGTAATCTTCCTCAACAAAGAAAGAAACTATTGGAATCCTTTGATCCACAACCAAGAAGTACTTCAGAAGCCATTGAATCAAATACTAAGATTAACGAAGTAAGCATTGGTGGTAAATCAGAATACCATACTTTTCCTTTCCTATTATCATTTCAAATTTTTAATCACAATGTACATAATTGTTTAGTAGATTATGGAGCCTCGTCCAATGTTATGCCACTTTATATTTGTAAGAAGATAAATGGTCAACCAACACCATCCTCCTCTTATATTATTCAACTAGATAGGTTTTTTTTTAAGGTTATAGGGGAGATGAAAAGTGTGCTAATTAAATTTTCTGCAGATCCTAGAGTGTTCCAATTCATAGATATTATGGTGGTAGATATACCTGAGGCTTATGAATTAATTTTGAGCAAGGGCTAGTCAACGAAACTTAATGGTTTTTTTGCAACTGATTGGTCTCACATGTGGTTTTCATACTAGAATATTCAAAATCAGATTAAGATACTGAGGGAACCCCATATGAAACAAAATAAAAGTTAGTTGGAAGGAAAGAACAAATCGATCAATTTCTCATCTTCGCTTTTGGGAAATTACTTTTTAGGGCTTGAACCAGGGAATTATCAAGCTGAGGAATTAGTAAATAATTAGACATACAATATGATCTCCTTTGATTTTCATGGATTGATGATATTTATTGTAATATAGTAAACTTAGTTTCTAGTGTACGAGATGATACTAACCCGATACATTTAGAAGATAGATTTTGGATTTTGGATTTTGATGGTTCTAAAACACAAGAGGGATCAGGAATCAGTTGTTTCCTTGTTGATCTCGAAATAAATAAACATTTCCTCTCTTGTAGGCTAGAGTTTGAATGTATAAATAACACTACAGAATCTCTAGTTCAAGGTCTGAATAAATCCATTGATTTAAATGTAAAACAATTGAAGTTTTTTCGTGACTCTGGAGAAAATCCCTTCTAGCAACAACTTAGAGAAATACACCCTAAGATGGAGCCTTTGATCCAAAAGGTGCTGAAGAAGCTTGGCCCTTCAACTTACAAACTTCAAGATCTACAAGGACAAGAAAAAACTATTCCTGTAAATGACCTTGTTCTCAAACAATACCTTACCTAGGATCTAGAAACCCTTTGTACATAAATAAAACTTTTCTTTTCTTATTTATTTCTAGTTTTTTTTCTTTCTGATTTGCTTTGGTTCATAGTTTTTAGTTTATGCTCGCTTATAATAAACCAGCTCAATATTTGGCACTTGGGAGTATAGGATTCATAATAATTTCAAGGATTTTTGAAAATCAGGAGTTTCTTATGGGAAGATATGCATGGTAAAGTTTGATCAATATGAGATTATTTAATTGTGCCTAATTATGGAAGAGGAAACCATTTTGAGTCTGATTTTGAGTCATTATAAACCCTGTAAAATAACTAAGACTCATAAAGTATGTATTACTATCTTGGGTCTCCATCCACTCTCACATTAATATTTGTCCTAGGAAGTCTACTATGATAGACCCATGGAAAGGAAGCAGGTCAGGATGATGTGTTCCATTCAAAATAATCCCATGTTGTAAATCAAAGAGGCCAAAAGGATTATATTGAAAAGTAAAAATTCTGAAATATTTAGTCTTAAATTAAAGAAATGATGCTACATGAATAAATCATCAAATCAAAAGGGTTGTAAAAACAGAAAATATTAATAAGTTTATTCTATGTCCCTGAGCATGATGAGAAAACAAATTTATCACTCACATAAAAGGACATTATCAATGGAAGAACCTACATCAAATTCTTAAAGTGAAAGAAGCCATCAAGGAAGACTCATAATACATTTTCATCCATAAAGGAAGCATCAAACAAATGCTTATAGCATGGGAATGAGGAACAAATGAATGCATCTGTCTAACTCGGTTACGATCCTATGGATTCATATCGAGTGGAAACTCAAAGACAGGGGTAAAATGAATTTCATACTTTAGCCCCAGGAGAGTCATCAAGAATCATAGTTTGGTTACCCTACTCCTGAAAATGACAACAAATGTGAGACACCAAAGTTATATCCTTGGATGAGTTTGGCCCTTTAAAGAATCTCGAGGATTAGATTGAAAAATTGGTTACATACTCGGGATCTAGTACCATCCAATAGTTTTTTCCTCTAAAGAGGTATTTTTCAAATATTTGTGTTCACCAACTAGTCGCCAATAGTTGTTGTTGCAACTTCTTCCCTAAAATTTTGATATTTTAGGGCCCCTCCTAATTTTGTTTGAAATCTTACTTAAACTAGTTTTCTAACTCAAGGAATTCCACCCTGCACACTTAGTTTTTTCCAGAAGCTTGAGTAAAAGAAGTTTTGGCTAAGTAAAAATCCCTTTTTCCCTTCAACATGTTAGATCAACTAGGCCAGTCTCATCAATGTGTCATCGTAACTAATCCAATCTCTCTAAAATAGTCAGTTGAATCAAAAGAAGTGTTTTTGGGCTCATTGTTTTGAGCACAACTGAATGAAACCCGTTGACATTGTCATAAGTGACTCATGATTGGATGTCGAAACAATTGAATTTTTTTGGTCAGAGAAGACTTAGTATGTTCTACTGAAAATTTCATGGATTAAAAGAAAAGAATATTTCAGCATGACTTAAAGAAATCCGTCGACACTGTCGGAGGGGTCTCACGAGTGGGCGTTGAAACGATCGAAGAGGTTGGGAAAATATTGTCGATAACAAAGGTTGCCAATTTTTTGGGTCAACTCAGAGTTTTTTGCCAAAACATTCATGAATTGAAAAAGAAGAGTGATTCTTAAAGCCCACTGAAATGGCTACATGCCCGGAAATATGAAGGAACTGGCGATATTTTTCCAAAACTATCAGTAAGACTCACATTTTTTCATTGAAATGGTTGCATCACCAGACTTTGGAGAATAGGTGACAATGTCATCAATACAATTTGTGTGGCTGTAGTTTTGTTTCTGATATGATCAGATATGCAATCAAATTTGTTAGCTTATCCGCAGCAATCAAAAAAATTCCTCGCCAAACGGCTTGTGCCTGTTGATGTATATGTAACTTCGGAATGTATTCACTTGTATATTTCATGTATTGTACCTCGATGTTTATTACAGGAAGTATCTGTAATATAATTGAGTCATTTCATGCCTCGATGTTCCTATCGAGAGGTTCTATAATGTAAACAAGTCATGTCAAGTCATTGTGGGTAACCCTCCTATTGGTCAAGGGTTAAAGTTCCCGCAGTTGTGGAGCCCTAGGGTTATTAGACTATCCTAGAGAAGTTGACCCTAGGTGACTCATTATAAGTTGAGGCAATAGTTCCCACCATTGTGTTAAGGATAACCCTCCTTGTTGGTCAGAGGAGGCAAAGTCCCCACAAGTTGTGGGGCACTAAGGTTATTAGACACTCCTAGAGATGTCGGCTCTAGTATGTAATTTTTAAGTGAGGCTGACATGTTGGAGTGGGATTCAAGTGAATGAAAGAATATAAATAGAGAGTGATCCTCTCTATTTATCACACACACACACTCATTGTAACATCCCCGACCCTCCGACAAGTGAAGAGGACACTACCATGGCCTTAACCATCCGGGCAACCAGCCCCATGAATATGTGCATTCATAAAATACTGAAATGCTGAAACAAAATTCTTGAACTAGAACATGCATACATGATCATTTATCATACACAACTAAATCAACATGCATTCATACAAGCATTCAACATGTTCATCATATTCATTAACGATAATTAAGATTGCAAAAGTAAAATAGACAAAATTACTTATCTTATAAAGAACTCATTCCGCAACCAGCTACATCGCTGCAACGTTCCACCCAAACATCGGCCAGCATGCTCCTTAATCTCTCAGCAACGTTTCCACCCCGAGTTGGGCATGATTCTCCAAGGAATAAGGAACAAGCAGGCCTACACATAGCCAAGGATACACAAAACACAGCCAAGCCAATACAGTTGGGTTTATCAGGCCATCAACAAGACAGCCAAGCCAACATGGTCAGGTTTATCAGGCCACAAGGAATTTGGAAAGGATAAATGCTAAGCTGGTGAGATCATTACAAATCTAGGAACACCTACAACCAAACTAGCCTGACTTCTAAGACACCCACACACACCCAACACAAGGAATCAGTCCCTTCTCTGCTACACAGTCCCTCAGGCCCTGACTTCCCTTCCAGTGCTATTCATGGGTTGTGGAGAAGCAAGCCAACCCTCTGGCTCTGTCTTTGTGTTTTTCCCTACACACCTGGTTTCTCAAGCAACTCAAGCTCCCATCCCTGCTCCCAACACAGTCCGAAGACCAACCATTGCATGCATGCAATCAATCAGTCGTTACAGCTTAGACAGGGAGACAACTCCTGAGTCATTCTTGGCCCTATCATGGCCAAAATGACTCCCAAAACATATCCACAAACACAGTTCACAATGTGGGGAAAACAACAGTTCGTCATCATATCTCTGGAATTCAGATGGAAAACATGCTAGATACCACTCTGTGGAAATGTGAGTGACATCCCAAATGGCTCCCTCCTCATAGCTGCATGAGATCCAACAAAAAAGATGCCTGTGTGTGAGAAATCCTCAGACTACCGTCCCTGTGTGAGGATGAATAGACAAGGGAAAGAGTGGCGTAGTGGAGAGAATGACGGTGGCGGTTTTCCAAAACGTCAGGGTCAACCTGCTGGTGGAGTGTGCATGTGGGCAAGGACTGATAGTCATGCCACACTCCACTCCCAGCCATAACTGCCCCATCTAACAGCAGAACTTTTGATGGTGGTAGTTGGATAAGACAAGGTGGTGACACATGGATTTTTCCCCATTGGTTCAAGGTTTGACACCCCCCCCCTTATCCTTAGGAAAATCATGCCCCTTCTCAATTTAGTTGCAGTGAGAATAGTTGGTTGGGTTCATTTAATTAAATATGTATAGATGGAAAAGCTTAATATATGTCGTATACCACGCTAGACCATCGGCAACGATTTCGTTCGCCGAAACATAACACAATTAAATCGATGGCAGGGCTTTTTCCTTTAGCTCCACACCATGATTCATTACAATATATACTTCATGTATGTTTAATGCAACGGGGTCAAAACCGGGGTGTTACACTCACTCATTGGGGTGCATGAGTGAGAGGAGAAGTTGTTGGGACAAGAGAGAGACTGCTGCTGTCAGGAGATCATCTTTATGTTTTCGGGTTTTACTTTTGTTGCTGATTCTATCTCTGAGGAAGTTGCGGGGTTTTCTCCTTTATGGTTTCCCCAAGGAAAATTCTTTGTGTCTCTTGTCTCTTGTGTTTTTATTGTTGTGCATGTTATTCTCTCAGTTAAATATCCTAAGATCATAATGCTAGCTTGAATAATAAAAATCTAACATGGTATCAGAGCTAACCTGAGAAGAAGACATTGTTCAGCTGTAGAAGCTAGGGCTTCTTACTTTTTGGGTCACTCTCCACAATCCATCAGCAAAAGTATGCTAGGCTGACTCTCCATTGAAGGGCGCATCTTTCTATCGAAGCAGAATTCGATTCCGCTCATTTTCAGTTTTTGGTGTAATAAATTAGGACTTCTTACATAAGAGGAATTTTTGAGTGAGACTGACATAGGATTTCTATCCTCATCAAAATCAAAGTTTAGAGACCTGGGTCAATATTTTTGGTTGGGTGAAACTTCGGGAAAGTCAAACCCTAGTTTGACCCCGAGCTGGAAAAACCCTAAAATACTAAAACTAATAAGTTTTGGTAGATATTATATATCTTGGGATTGGAGAAGGCTCAAGATCTGAAACATTCACAATACGAAGATGAAATCCCTATTTACACTATATCCAAAATTCAGCCTCAAATTCGCTATATTCTGGGAGATATTATCCCTCCAAGTTAGGGTCCCAACCTCTTCCAAGATTCATCCCTAAACAGGACACCTGGGGATAATTGCTATATATTGGGCTATAAAGGTCCAAATAAAAATTTTGAAGATGTTCCAGAAATGGTACGGACTGTAATTTCTGTGGTCCTAGTTTCAGACCCAGAAGATGAAACAATACCATGTGGCAATTCGTACAACTTTGATGTTCTGAACAGTTCTGTAACAGGTCACCTTGGGAAAACGATCATAAGTCCCAATTGGTGAAATCAATTCTGATGAAACCTATGGTGTTGGAATAGTGGAAACCAACGATACCTCAATGCAAAGTTTCAGACATAGAGGAGTAGTAATGGTGTAGATACCGTAGAAACACTAACAAGAATTGCTGCAGAAGAAATTGGAAAACTAGGGCTTCCTATTCCGAAAGCTTCCCTCCAATGTTTTCAGAAAAGGAGTACATTGGACAGCTCAAATTGAAGAGATATATCTTTCTATCAAATTAGATCTGAAAGATTCCAAGTTTTGAAAATTAGGATTTCTCTGACAAACCCTAGATCAGCCAGCTTCAGAACCAGGACGCACACCTTGAATCGGTAAGATCTAATCTTTTGCTATTTTCATTTGAGGTTCTCATTTCAAAAGTGATATATCACATCAGCTTGATGATAAGCTTGGTGAAGTCGACAACTTCCAATCATGGAAGTATATGATCCCTCTGAAGAAAATGAATTGGACACCTACATAAGTAGAGAGGTTCCAGTTCCAGAGGGAGATGAGGCTAAAATCCTTACACCATAAGAACTTGGTCAAGGCCAAGAAGATCATTTCTGATTCAATCACGGATCAACTTGTACCACAAGTGTCTTCCCTAAAGAAACCAAAAGAGATGTTTGATTCCTTGACAAAGTTATTTGAAGGGAAGAACATAAATTGGAATATGACCTTAAGAAACCAGTTGAAGAATGTGAAGAACCAGAATGCAGAGACCATACAGTCATACTTTACAAGGGTCTCTCGAATCAAAGAATAACTTGTAGTAGTAGATGAAGAAGTGGAGAATGCAGAAGTGGTGAAAGCCACCTTGAATAGCCTCCCATGATCATGGGATTAATTCATGCGAGGAATTTGTTCCAAAAGGAAGTGATTACTTTTAGTAGACTCTGGGAAGAAGAAGAATCTCGACTCATAATAAGAGAAGAGAAGATGGGAGCAACTGAAGATCAAGCTCTCACCATCCAAAGAAGATCCCTCAAGCAATGAGGAATATGAAGATCCCAACTCTTGAAGAACCTCTTATCCACCTTAGAATTTGGATAAAAAATGATGCTATTATGAATGAAGAAGATGATGAAGCTGAAGGCTCAAGAAGGAGTCTACACACAAAACAAATAAAGATAAGTATTCAATTGTCATTTCATGATATTGCTTTGTTATACATTTGTTTATATTCAGTTAATGTATTATGCATGATAGAATGTTTGCATTAATGACAGTATATTACTAATATGCATGTGATGGGTAAGTAGCTCACGGTGCTATACAACTCTCCATTGCTGCTTATCTAGAATGAAACCTCTTTGTTGACATATTGAATTAGTGCACAATCTCAATGTTGTAGTGGTAGAGATGGAATGCATCTAGAAAGTTTCCATGAGATATGGATGAATGTTGTATTCGCTAAAGTAGTTGCATGACCGTATATTTATGCATAAGAATTTTCCAATATGAATATTCCTTATGAAATGTTTCTAACCATACAAATGCATTTGACTTGTAGGAAATATCGCATACATAATCACCTACAAGCAAAGAAGGATGAGACTTGTTCCGAAGAACAAGTAACGATAGTTCAAGATGAAGAATAATATGACGAATGCAGTGACATCATTGATGCAGAACCTTCCATCCATGAAGAAGTAACCAAGAGGAAAGGGAATACCAGTTCAAGAAGAATGATGTCTAGGATGCAGTATCGATACGTGAAGGGAAGTTCATAGTTCCATCATGCAGTAGATGGAAATATCGTGGGATATAAGGCAAGATTCATAGCATGAGGCTTCTCACGAAAAGAAGGCATAGACTACAAAGAGACATTTGCAGCCAATGGGAGTTGAAACACATACATGATGAGCTTGATGAAGATATTAACCTTTGCTACAAGGTTGAATATGAAAGTCCATACACTAGATGGATACATAGAATATTAGTAGCATAGGAAGCTACTTGTCACTCCGATACAGAATGTTTTAGTGCATAAAGTACGAAAGATAGAGGGATTATGATGCTCCGCTTGAGAGGGAGTGACTATAGAATATCTTGAGGTTCGACATGGTACGATAGGATGGATAGATTACTGATGACTCTATGCTTTACTAAGAGTAAAAAGGATTCCAACCTTTTCTTCAAGGTTGAAGGTGGAAGACCAGTGATGCTCCTGTTATATGTCAATGACTTGTTCCTGATAGAAAAGAGGAACTCATTAAATTTGCAAGAAGAAGACTTGCTACCGATTTCAAGATAAAGGACTTGGGGATGATGCACTATGCATGGAGGTGTTGACAAGGGAAGTATGCAGTAGAGATATTGAAGAGTTTCAGGATGATGGACTGCAAGGTCATGACCACACCTATGGCATCGAACCTAAAGCTATTGAGTGTTTCTTCACCAGAGACGATTGATGCCATGATGTATCGTCAGATGATTGGTTCCTTGATGTACCTGACGAATACGAGACTAGATATTTGCTTTTCTATGAACACCTTGAGCCAGTTCCTGACAGATCCAAGACATGTTCACTTGATTGCTGCAAAGCATATTCTGAGGTACCTGAGGGGTACAGTTGATTATGGGCTCAAGTATGAGGCGAGTCAGAATATTAACCTAGAGGGTTATCTTGATTCAGATTGGGCAGGCAATTCCATTGATAGGAAGAGCACTTCAGGGTGTTGCTTTAGTATGGGATGAGGTGTGATCTCATGGTTTAGCAGGAAGCAATCTTGTGTGGAACTGAGTACAGCTGAAGTAGAGTATGTCACAGCTTGTTCAGCTGATTGTGAGGTAGTATGGTTGAGGAAGCTACTATATGATTTATTTGATCTTCAGTTAGATGCTACTTGTATATATTGTGACAACCAGAGTTGTGTGAAGTTGTCGGAGAACCCGGTGTTCCATGAAAATTCGAAGCATATCGAGATCAAGTATCACTATATCAAGCATATGGTGCAGAGGGGAGCAGTGAAGCTCTAGTATGTTGTGACGGATCAATAGATAGCTGATGTGTTGATGAAGCCATTAGCCAGAATGAATTTTGAGTGCTTCATGGAAAATCTTGTTGATTCTCCAGATCGAGTTCCTTCCAAGGGGAAGTGATGAGTCCGTAAGCCATTCTGACATGGTGAGATGATTATTTCCTTCCATGGTCAGATGTAAGGGCTGAACCATTCTGTCATGGTGAGAGGATTGGTTCCTTCCATGTCAGATATGAGTGTTGGCCATTCTAATGTGACTGGATTGGTTCCTACATGACCAAATATAAGGGTTATTTCCATTCTTTGAATGGAGGTACCTAGTCAGTTACCAAGAAAACTCAGTTTAGGAATGAGGGCCATTCTAATATGACTGTGAGATGTGTTCTCACATGATCAAATATGAGTGCATGGCCATTCTGATGTGATTGAGGGATGCGCTCCCAGTTGATCAAATATAAGGGTTGTTTCCATTCTATCATGGTGAAAGGATTAGTTTCCTTCCATGTCAGATGTGAGTGCTAGCCATTCTAACTTAGGGTCATATATAAGGGCTACTGCCATTCTATCATGGTTAGAGGATTGGTTCCTTCCATGTCAGATGTGAGTGCCAGACATTATGACTTAGGGTCAGATATAAGGGCTACTGCCATTCTGTCATGTTGAGAGGATTGGTTCCTTCCATGTCAGATGTGAGTGTCGGCCATTCTGACTTAGGGTTAGATATAAGGGCTACTGCCATTCTCTGAACGCAGGCACCTGATCGGTTACTAGGAACCCTTAGTCTAGGATTGAGTGCCTTTCTGACGAGTCAAGGTCAAATGTAAGTGTTGTGCCTTTCCATAGATGATAGTAGTTGTGTACTGTCATGCTAGTGGATGTGAATGTTGTGCCTTTCTGACGAGTCAAGGTTAGATGTGAGTGTTGTGTCTTTCTGATGAGTCAAGGTCAGATGTGATTGCTAGCCATTCTAACTTAGGGTCAGATATAAGGGCTGCCGAAGACCTACAAGGAGGTAGGCCTACAACCAGCATGAAAAAGGGTTGGTTCTATAGAACTTCCTGTGACGAGAAGAGTCATGAGATAGCACATATGATGATGACCCAGTGATGATCTAGATCGAGTGATGATTTAGATCTAGTTATGATGTCTTTGAGATGATCCAGATCTAGCAGTGATGATCTATATCTAGTGATTATGTCCTTGAGATGATGATCCAGATCAAGTGATGATCCAGGTCTAGTGATGATGATCTAGATCCAGTGATGATGATCTAGATCCAGTGATGATGATCCAGATTGAAGATGAAGATGACTTTAAGAAGATGACTTGAAGATGCAGATGACAAGATGATCCAGAGAAGAAGACCAGTGCTAACAAATTGTGTCAAAAGAATACCTTCCTAGTTAAGAGGGAGTGTTGATATATATGTAACTTTGGAATGTATTCTCTTGTATATTTCATGTATTGTACCCTGATGTTTATTACGGGAAGTATTTGTAATATAATTGAGTCATTCCATGCCCCGATGTTCCTATCAAGAGGTTCTGTAATGTAAGCAAGTCATGTCAAGTCATTGTGGGTAACCCTCCTATTGGTCAAGGGTTAAAGTCCTCGCAATTGTGGGGTTGTAGGGTTATTATACTATCCTAGAGAAGTCGACCCTAGGTGAGTCATTGTAAGTTGGGGCAATAGTCCCCACCATTGTGTTAAGGATAACCCTCCTTTTTGGTCAGAGGAGGCAAAGTCCCCACAAGTTGTGGGGCACTAGGGTTATTAGACACTCCTAGAGATGTCGGCTCTAGTAAGAAATTGTTAAGTGGGGCCAACATGTTGTAGTGGGCTTCAAGTGAACGAAAGAATATAAATAGAGAGTGAGCCTCTCTATTTATCACACACACACACACTCATTGGGGAATATGAGTGAGAGGAGAATTTGTTGGGATAAGAGAGAGACGGCAACTGTCAAGAGATCATCTCTATGTTTTCAAGTTTTACTTTTGGTGCTGATTCTATCTCTGAGGAAGTTGCATGGTTTTCTCCTTTATGGTTTCCCCGAGGAAAATTCTTTGTGTCTCTTGTCTCTTGTGTTTTTATTGTTGTGCATGTTATTCTCTCAGTTAAAGATACTAAGATCATAATGCTAGCTTGAATGATAAAAATATAACAGTGCCCAACAACCATATTAAATAATCCAATGACCACACTAATGGCATTTTTTTGTTTGTTTCTTGCAATGCCATTATTTATATGTTTTTTCTACAATGATGCATGGTATTAATCTCTTTGGTTATTTAAAAAAAAATTGTGGTATTACTGATTCACTTCTCATTTTTACATTCATGTATTATGTGTTATTTTTCACCAAGTTCGGTTATCTTACCACGAAGAGTACGAGACAAACCACCGAAGGCATAAAATTAGAAATGGCACTTCTAGGGTTCTGTAGGAATGCCTCCCGGAGGTTGAACAGCGAGGTTTCCATGACCGTGGAAAGTGGAGGACTTTTATAAAAAGATACATCATGTCCATGAAAGGGGTCAAATTTCTTTGGAGCCAAAGATTATCGATATTCCATAATAAAACCAATAAGTGGCACGCATAGAAATGCAGTTGTCAATTCGTGAAGTGACTTTGCAAGTACTGGAGCCAGTAAAATACAAAACTATTGCTAAGGAGGCCAGCGCATGGACTGCGTATGTTTCCAGCAAGGAAAGGGCCCACATAAATTTTGTCTCATATGGAACCATTTGTATTTTCTCTTGTAAAGCACTAAAATACAAATTGTGGGAATTTCTAGGGTTATGGTAGGTCAAAGGTCACAAAATGACAAATTCAAATTGTAATAAATATGGGTAGAAAGTACAATAGAAGGAATTTTGGTTGGCATAAGAGAGGCTGGACTATTTGGTAAAAGAACTAATTCTTTGCAAATAAGAAAGATCGATTTGTTGGAACAAACACCTGCACAGAAATTTGCTTGGAATGTGTGGAATGCATCATATTGAATTGCTTCTTCTTGATTTTGTACATTATACAGTGAGATTGTTCTCACTTCTTGGAATTAAATCTTTAGTTATGAATGGATTCTCTTTTAATGTAAATGTTTGTTTAATGAATGAGTAATAAATCGTTTCATTATATCAAATCTATATTTGATATTATTTCGGCTGTAAATGTGAGCATTAGTTTAGAGAATGTATCTATGAAATTGATGTGCGCAGTTGCAGTATATTACTCTGAATTCTATATTTTCTCCCTGCGGGGATAGGATAAATTAGAATAGGATATATTATCTTAGTATTAGATTTAGAAGAATAATTAAGAAGGCAGGAACGGTAAGATGAGAGGTAAGAACCTGCACATCACTTGTGAAATTTTTGTTTATCAATTATATGCATTTAGTCACTTGCATTTCATCTTTAATTAAATAAAACAACATAAACAGTGAACCAGACTGTAACCAGTAAAATATTTAAAGCAACCTAATCTATAGTAGTCGGATCGTTGACCGAACGGATTCCCCACACCAAACGGTGGACGATCTAATTGGTATTGTTTATCGAGGAGAATCCCTATTGTCGGTACCTAGGATTTTTCCAGGCATCAACAAATACCAAGAGAAATATTGGTTTCTCTACAAAGTTGTGTGGACTGTGCGCCAGGTCCAAAATGAAGTGAGAAATCAAGTGCAGCTGATCACAACATTGAGAGGTTGTGCATTAGATTGGTATATGAATTTTTCCATAGTTCCAGTAGGATATGTGTAATAGAAATCACTCTACTAAATTTGAGTTGGAAATGGTAGATGAGTTTAGAAATTCGAAATATGAGTCACTATGCATTATAGAATTTAAATAAATTAAGTAGTTACCTACAAAGTCTCTCTGGGACTTTAACCAAATATTTAAGACATTGATGGCCAAAGTAAGTTTTCATATGTTGAGCGTACAGCACAAGGAATGTTTCATCACGTTGTTGCCACACATATGAATACCATTAATGCAATATAAAATATTGTTGTCGAGTAAAGCTCTGGAGACATCCATGAAGTTAGAGTCCTTAGAGATTGGAGAAATAATTCCAGGAATGATCCAGATTCACTCATAGTTAGCTAACCTTATGTTGCAACTCCAATACAATGAGAAGGGGAAAGAGATTTAGGAAGAAATATGGTGTACAAGAGGCAAAACAAAAGGGAACCATAAAGATAATTTCTCAGCACTCATGAAATATGTCACAGCAGGAGCGTCGAACCCAATAAATAAATAAGGGTTTCCTTGGTGTAGGATATGTCAGACTTTAGGCCATCGTTTAGAAGAGTGCTTGTACTTGAAGAAGATTGTAAGCGTATCAGCTAGTTTGTATTGTAAATTCTATAAATATGTAGGACATGATGAGAAATATTGCAGATCATTTCACCTACTGTAGGAGAAGACAGTGGAGACCTACTTTATGAAGAATGATGAGCAGATGCAAGCTGAGTGAGTGCAAGCTCAATATCCATCGAATCAATATCAAAAACCATGGTATCCTCAACCCCAATATCAACAAAATCAGTATCCACCCCATCAACTATGGGAATATAATAAACCCACTTCATAACTTGGGATAATATATTTAATTATTTTTTTTTAAGTTCCTACACACTAGCCTAGATAGTTGGCATCCAGTTGCACTACATAGTAAACACTTGCACTATATTCCCCAGGAATGATTTAATCCTGATTCTAGGTTGATCCTATCCACTTTATTGGCTTCCAGAATTAGTAACTGTGCTTTCCTGCTGATTCTTCCTTATTCTTCTTTTATCCATCTTTTATGTGGATAAGGTAAAGCTAGTCAAGTAGGAAACTGATATCTTTTGTTTCCAGCCCATCCTCCATAATTTCTCTCCATTTTCCAGGATTGGCATGTTTTTCCATCACTCTTGACAACTCACTCATGCTTTTTCTAATTCGTGAGGTCCTTGAATGATTTTGGAAGTGCTTTAGCCACCTATGGGGGTTTATAATATTTAGTAATTCCATCTTTCTGAGCTTGATGAGTTGTATCCAATAAAACTCGATTTTACCTATGAGGGATGTATTATTTATGTACACTATTATTCATCCTTATTCAATGGAAGGATACACACGAATATTCATCTCTTCATTCATGTGATTCAGTCTTTTTTCTTCTCTCTTTTTTCCTGTGTATGTGTGTGATAATTATCTTAGTAGCAAGATCTAATTCCAGTGCTTCTTCTTATCATATTTACTCATATCATTGGAGATCGTATTTCTACATGGTATCAGAGCGCAAGGTTTCTCAAGTTATACATAGTTGATGAGTGCATCTAGTCTCTTGTCCCTCTCTAAAGAAGAGCTTGATCTAAGCTTACAAGATTTTTCTCCTAGTTTTCTTCTTTGCAGGTTGCAAAGAGTTTCTTCTTGAGCACATCAAATCAGAAAATATGGATCCCTCTTCAACTATGATCCCAAGTCCCTTCAACTATCATAAATGGAAAGATAGAATTGGCATTCTATTGTGCAATAAGGGACTATATAGAGTGTTATCTCCTAAAATAAATTAGTTTTCAATAGGTCCACTCAGACAATTTATTTTTGCATAGTGATGAACATTTCAGGGCATATTATGAAGTATGTTTGGGTGACTAATAAAGTTGGAATATCTGGTGTTCTGTTTTTCAAGAAATTTGAAAGTTTAGATTTCAGTGGCTTAGGAAAACTTTCTAATAGTTCATTAGCCACCGAAAAGCCCAGCTTTCGGTGGCTAACAGTTTCAATGCAGGACCACGATTAACCACCGAAAGCCTGTTGATAACATTTTTATAAAATCTAGGAAAGGGGGGCTTTCGATGGCTTAGGAAAACTTACCAATAGTTCATTAGCCACGGAAAATCCTTGGTTTCTACGGCTTAGCAATGGTTCCAAGAAGACATTAAACCATCGAAAGCACATTAACTTCATTTTTAATAAATTTTGGAAAGGAGACTTTCAGTGGCTTAGGCGAACGGACCAACGATTCATCAGCCACCGAAAGGCCCAACTTTCGGTAGCTTGTGAATTAAACCCTAGATTCTATTAACCGTCGAAAAAGCCAAAAAAAGGAAAAACAGTTAACTGACCATCAAAATCAAACGCTGTCAGCATGAGGCACGTCATGATCTGGCACTTAACCACCGAAAAGACTAGGGGACTGCAGTAAATAATAAGTGGTGGATAAAAGGTTTTTATTGATCTAAAATGACTGATAGAAATCAAAACCATATCCTTCCCTCCATCTTTCCCATGACTGTAATTAAACCACCATGAAACATCAAGTCCTAGTTAAAAATGATTGTTGTACCGACTATCTCGTGGTTATCACCAGAGTTTACCACCATTGTACTCAAGTACCAATCGACTATTTAATCCCTAAAAATGAGCACCATATCCTCAGTAAACTCCACATTTCTCTACATGCATCCTTATTGCTCAAGGCCATCCCTAAAACCAACACGGTCATCTCCTTCCCAAGGGTTCGAATTTTGATTTTACAGGTACAAGAAGAGTAGTCCAGAAATGAAGAAAGGAGGACCTGCTCAAAAAACACAAAACACAGGTTTCCATGGCTAATAATAATTTCAAAAAGGTCTCTAAGCCACCAAAATTGGACTTTTGGCAGCTAAGACCGAAATTTCAAAGCGCTCCAAGCCACCGAAATTGGCGTTTTACTCTGAAAATGCATCATTTTAAAATAGTGATTATGAGCGACTGAAGAATAATTTTGCAAAATTATTAGATTTATATGTTCCTAACATGTCATAGAACAATAAACTCTCTCATTTTTCCTACAGGTATTTCATATTGGTAGAATCGAATCCATCTCTGAGCCCTAATTTTCAAATCCCAGAATTTCCCTGTTTGACACGTGTTTTGGAAATACAGATCTCTGGCAAATGGAAACGAATTTAAAAAACATGAGAAAGGGTTTTTCTCAAAATAAACTAATATGCAAAAACCTCTTTTGGTTTATACATAGTTGTCACATATTTTAAGGACCAAATCCATCTCTGAGCCCCAGTTTTCAACAGTTTAGCCAAATTTTTAGGGCAAAAGATGACCTGTCAGTCCTCCAAGTGGCATTTTTTACCTCATATATCAGTCCATGAATATTTGTAATAGATGTAGAAGAATTTTCAGCACTAGACATAAACATACTCAACCTACCTTACTCAGACTCTGAAGATCAATAAGAACAGGAAGTTAGAAACCCTAGTAGAAGTGGCAATAACCATATTTAGCCCAAAAGCAGCCTGTGAGACTGTTGCCAATCCAAACCCTAGAAAGGATATAGATACATCAAAGGGATAGAACCAAAACCTATAAAACAGCAAGGCAAAGAATCCAAACCCTAAATATTAAGCACACCTTGTGCTTGAAACCCTAGCAAAGGCAACAGCAAGCTTTCAAGATCCTGAGGAGCTCATGATGCTGCTGCTCCATCAAAACCTATGCAAATGGAAGAAATACAAAAGGGGCAGACGTAAAAACTGTAAAAGGTTGATTTAAAGGCTCATAAAATTTTGCATAAAATAGAGCTTTCAGTTGCTTAGGCGGATGTAGTAGCAGTTCATTAGCCACTGAAAGTAGAGCTTTCGGAAGCTAACAGACCCAGGATTCTACTTCCTTAACCATCGAAAGAAAAAAAAGGTGCATAAATATATTTTGACACACAGAACCAGTTTTGGAAAATACAACTACCTCGGGGATGAATTATAAAGCTCAAAATTAATGAAAAGCACCAGTGGAGGGGGTTTGTTCCAGTTTTGAGGGTGCGATCAAGGAGAAATGGGTCATAAACCCTACCTATTTTTTACCAACAGTGGCTTATCTATCAGATTACAAGTTACAGCTCTACTTCAGTAATCACGGCAGTTCTCAAATATTCAATAAGTGAACAAGTGTTAGATTTAAATAGACTAGTACTTAAAATTAGGGTTTTTGACCTAATTTTGCAAAAAAAAATTATTTTATCTATTTTTAGTTAATCAGATCCAACTTTTCAAGATCTAAAGATTTTTGTAAAGGCTATCAAGCCTAAGACTTATTTTGAAGCAAGGGTTCAACTTCGGGGACCTGTAGACCATTATTATTATCAAGCTTCTCATATTGTTCATGACCTAATATAAGCTCTTTTTCTATCATATGTTCAACTTCCATATCTTTTATATTTTGTGCTTGTGCCTGAATGTCTGATTCAGTTTTATTCACGATATTCAATGTCTGATAGCTGCCATCCTATATGTATGTTGATGAGTTGAATGGCAAGTAATTTTTCTTGTTATGATTAGCCATTTATATGTAATTGTTTTATGTATGAATCTGCCAGCATAGTAAGTTCTCCATCTTTTCACCCTATTATCCAACCTCTAAACAGTGGTGGTTAGAAGCCTTATCTTTGATTGAGTTTTGTGCATGTCTTGAGAGTGTGAGGTCCTGTGGGTCATCTAACTTGATCCAGTTAGAAAAACCATAAAAACATTTAAGTTACCAGTCATCCTCGAGCTGCAACCTACAGGAGTTTCCTGGAGTGATAACACAGAGTTACTCTAGCTTTGGATAATGAGCCTAATGTTGTGACTAAGAAAGCTAAGTGGAATAATAGGTTGGATGAAGCCTATGGATTTATTTGCCTCTCTATATCCCCTGATATACTCTTTCAGCTAGATGGTTTAACCACTTCAAACCAAGTATGTACCAAACGTTAGTCTATCTTTGGACTTCAAGATGAGTCACAAGAGAACATCAATTGGCGATTGAGCTATTCTCAATGAATCCAAGCACTTTCAATTCTATTGATGGTTTCTTCACTAAATTCAAGTCACTTATTCTAATGCTCAAAAACTGTGGGATTGAGAAGAAACATGATGAATTAATCCTTTCCATTCTTTCAAAATTGGGTCTTGAATACTCATTTTTTGTGTCTACTTTTCATGCTAAGGCTTGTTGTTTCTAATTGGAAAATTCCTTCTTTGTGTAATTTCTTAGATTCACTAACAAAGGAGAAATATAAATTGATTCATATGGGCGCTCTTATATCGTCTAAGGGAAAGGATCATGCTCTCATAGTTCAAGGAATCAAGAATACCAAATTCAAAGAAAATAAAATTGTGAAAGAAAAGAAGCCAAAGTCAAAAATTGAAGATGAAAGTTCAAAGCCTAGTGATGAAGATACAATGAAGAAGGTTAAGAAGAAAGGGAGCACATCCAAATGTTCTTATTGCAGCAAGGAATTTCATCTAGAGAATAAATGTTTCAATAAGAATATAGACATCATTCTCAGCTTCTTGAGAAGCACAACATCGAAGTTCCAGATGAGCTAGAGAAGCCCGTTGATTCCTCAGAACGTTGTCATAGTGCGTCGTTCCAAGGTGATATAAATTATGCCTTGAGTGATAGAGTAAAATAATTTTCTCATGTCTCTGATATAGATTCTATTAGCACTGATTTATTTCCACTAAAATTGGTGTTATTGTCGTAAAAGGTTTCAAAGAGCTCGTTGGTGGTTGGCTAACTTTGAGGCTTAAATCATCTAATAAATCATGGAAAAATTTCCCCATGTTTATGGTGGTTGGCTAACTTTGAGGCTTAAGTCATCTAATAAATCATGGAAAAATTAAAGTGAATTACAAACAACACAATAATCCAAGTCATCAATCAAATCTCAAACAACCCAAGCGCTAAGCTCCCAAAGTGTACTACATGTTGTTCCTTGGCAAAGAATGAAACCATTGGCACATATAAATAATGAAATTATTTTTCACTTTATGAGTGTGGGATAATTCCCATTGGTTTAAAAAGATAATAAAAACCTAGGATTAAACTCCAATGCCAATCACCAAAAAAATCCAAACACTAAGCTCCCAAAGTGTACTACATGTTGATCCTTGACAAAGAATGAAACTATTGGCACATATAAATAATGAAATTCGTTTTCACTTTATGAGTGTGGGATAATTACCATTGGTTTAAAAAGATAATAAAAACCCAGGATTAAGCTCCAACGGCAATTACCAAGTCAAAATATGGGCCCATGCAATCACCAATCACTAAGCTCCCAAAGTGTACTACATGTTGATCTTTGACAAAGTTGAAACTATTGGCACATATAAATAATGAAATTCGTTTTCACTTTATGAGTGTGGGATAATTACCACTGGTTTAAAAAGATAATAAAAACCCAGGATTAAACTCCAACGCCAATTACCAAGTCAAAATATGGGGCCATGCATCCACTACATCAATGCACTCCATCAACTCCAACGCCAATTACCAAGTCAAAATATGGGCCCGTGCATCCACTACATCAATGCACTCCATCAGCAGTCCAAAGCATCAACTCTTATCACATTTCTTGTTTCTCGACGTGTATTGAGAACGTTGGGGTTTATAAAAAAGTGAAAGAACAAAACCCATGATGAATGTGGGATATTTTCCTCATTGCAAAGAAACAAATGAAATGCAAGCAAAGATCATATTAAATGTAAATGCAAATGTGGCATATGTCTGCTTTGTGAGATGGTTAGATGGCGGTTTACAAATCGTTTATGGGGAGTGAGATGCTTGATTTAAAATATTCAAGGTGTAGCTGCACATGACTTTTGTCTTGTGGTACTAGCTTTAGCGCAGCTTTCTTTTTCATCATATTTTACGGCTTTTTCAAGTTCCCATTCTTCAATATCGCAGGTTACAATGCGCATAGAGGGACTACACAAGGTTTCTAGTCCACTTCCTCATGCACGGAATACACAACCTGTTACAAATGTGTCGATAGAGAAAAATGGGGTGAGTCATTTGTGGCCATGATATGTTCTTGAATAGCTTCCAAGTTGTCCATACTCAAAAAAATGAAAGATTACATGGAACCAACATATCAATTTCTGAAGCCAAGCTCTACATTTTGTCCACCCGCGAGCCGTTCTCTGCAAAAATGTTTTTAATGTTAGTTTTGTTTTAATCCATAGAATGACCAGCTTGTGCCATAGGAATATGGTCTGGATAGTATGTATCAACGCCAGAGAGGATGATATATCATTTACACAATGTACAGTCAAAGCAAGTGGATGAGCTTATCAAGTTTTCTCTTACTAGCCATGTGCGTCTTTCAACAGATCCATTGACAAAGAGGCCATCAACGCTGATTGAAGAGGGATGGTAAATTGCGTTACCCTCAAAGACGATCGACGGCATAAATCAAACTCAAACTCCATCCAATGACGTGATATTATTCCGCGACATCAACTTGCAAGGAGAAAAGAAACTTTCAAATCTGCGGAATTCTTATGCTGCTGGTAAGTTCTGACACATGGTGAACATCAATCTTCCAGCTAAATAAATCCACAGATGAGGTAAATTCTGCTACATCAACCAGCACTGAGCAGATCAGTCTAAAAATCAGTGGAATTTTTTAAATTGCAAGTGAATTTTGACATGTGTTTCTTTAATGATTTTCTTCCTATAAGATTGACGGCTAAAGAGAATTCCGCCGCTAGAAAGAGAAGAGAGGTCACTATTCAGATCTCTCAATGAAATTTTAAATGGTAAGGAATTTTGAGACACATGTTGGGTTTGTCGAATGGATCAATGAATGTGATTTATTCTTCTAGAAGAAGCTGAAATGAAGTTAAATGGAGATCAGCGAGGCGGTTAAGGTCCGGAGGAAGCACATTTGCAACTCTATTTCACAGACACCTGGAGGATGAAGCGGATGGGTGCACATTGGTGTCTCAAAATTATAGCCAGAACCAAGTTTATTGCAGAAACCATAGTGAAAGAACGAATTGGTGGCCATTATTAAACAATAAACAGAGTGTCAAATGCCAATTGCAGCAGTAGAGCATGTTAGTTTTTATGGAATTGACTGTTTCATTCATTAACTTCCAAGACTTGCTCCCGCTAAAACAAGATGAAATTTGGAAAAAAAGAGAGAGGTTTTTGTTCACGGAATTATTTTATACAATAACCTCTCTCATTTTTCACACAAGTGCCATGGATTGGGAGAATCGAAGTGATCTTCAGGGGCAATTTCCAGGTTTTAAAATGATTGTTTTAGTCATCAAATTCAAAGAGATTATTCCGAAAACTGAGAACGAATTTAACAAAAATGAGAGAAGTTTTTGTTCATCACAAACCAATATTAAAAAATTTCCTTCTAACTTTACATATTCATCACATATTAGGAGAATTAAAAGAATCTTCAGAGTGTATCTTTCTAGAAAATTGAAGTTTACTGTCTGAGTCATCAATTTAAAAATCAGATCCTAAGGAGATGTAGGTGAATAAGAGAAAATAAAGACATGGGTTTTGAAAGGAACATAGTAAATCACAATAACCTCTCTCAAATTTCACATGGCTATCACCAGATGAGATATGCGGGACGGGATTTCAATCCTATTTTTCAGCAGTCTGCATCATATTTCTGTTTTGTGTAAATCGTGGCAAATATGTCACCTTGGAGTTTGTTATAAGTTTTTTGTTCAGTTTGTAACTAATTTCAACCCTGAGGTCAGTCTCAAGGTTCTAGGACACTATAAATGTGCTCCTCACAGAAGGAGAAGGGGTTGATTGGAACCTATTGGACTATCGTGTTTGTGATATTTTGATCTATTTTTTAATACAAGTTACAAAGTTGAATGATGGTTATTTGTATGCGTGAATTCCTATGTATTTTTCAATTACAGTCTGTGATTTTCTTTTCCTTATGTGCATGTGCTTCCTATTATCTATTTACATTATGTTTTCTTCATGTCTTAGACTTAGTGTATAATGGTTTGGAATTCATACTCATATGCTCCGGCCATTGTCTTCGATATCCACCAAATGTTTCCTTCAAATTTGTTGTAGAATTCATCCTTGTTGTGCTCTATACTATTGGATTGTTATCATCCTGCATTTCCCACCAAACCCAAAACATATCAACCGTGATCGAAAAACTACCTTGCTCTTGTAAGAATTTTCTATGCAAACTGCTTAGATTTCCTAGTATTTGTGACTCCATAGACCTATATGTATTTATAATGTTTTCAACCACCAATAATTGATATTCAATCGGTGACATTATAATCTGGCCTTGTTATGTATTTGTGAGAGATCCCTCTCTAGAATCGAAGAAGCCATCTCCCTTTCCTAAAGTGGTTTTGCTGTTACCTCCAGGTCCACCTTCCCACAACCTTGGGTGTGATTCTAAGTGCTAAAAAATTCATTTTCTGAAATATCAGAATCAGAAATATCATATCCTTTCTTTGATAATCCACCTATCATTCTCCTAGATTCATCTCTCAATAATTGTGAGTTTTCACTAGATACTGACTTGTCTTTAAGCAAATCTTCCTCACTCCATAATTATGATTTAGAATAATGTTTGAAGTCTGATATAAATGTCATGAAATCATTCATACCACCATCCATAACATGTACCATTCCTCTGAATACACCTAAGACTATACAGATCCCAAGTTCACTAGTTGATTCTTCATTGGGCTCTTATGTAGTGTTACTTATATTGCATGGTTTGAATTCTTGCTTATATTTCACTAGTTTCGTATCCATGACCTTATGTCATCTTTGGAATGATATTACACATGTTTTGATATGTTCTAAATACTTATGGTTTGTATCTCAAGTCCATTCATCATTCATATTTTTACACTTATTAGTTTTCTCCAGTTGCTCATAGTTTTTTTTAGTCTATCCCTATATCCTCATGGAGTCATTAAAGCCTTTGTCTTTGTTGTTCCATATCATTATGTTTCTGATATATCATATTTTTATCAGCCTCATAACATATTTGGGAAGGTTCTATGTCATATTGGAAGAATGACCTATGATTCACACCACAATTTTCAGTTATTCAAGGAATTGCGTGTGTAAAAAATTGACTTGATTTTTGTACTCTTTGGGAAGGAGTATGAGCATATATATTTTCCATTTCATATTCTTTTTTCATATCAAAGTTTGTTATAATAAAGAATCATTCATATTACTTCATCAGTTGATGAGATACCAAGGGTCTCTTCACTTCTTTCTTGTGGATTCTACACTCTAGCGCATGATCATGGATTTCATGATTTTTCATCAAGTCTTTCACCAAGAAACGGTTCATTCAGATCATTTAAGTGAAAATAAAGACCTAATGAAGACATATTGTTTCAAATTTTGTGCCTTTTCCTTTCTTGAGGGAGTATTTAATTATTATTTAAAGGTGGGTGTGGGAATATAATAAACCCACTTCATAACTTAGGATAAAATATTTAATCAATTTTGATTAATTTCCTACCCACTAGCCTAGATAGTTTGCATCCACTTGCACTACATAGTCAACACTTGCCATATATACCCTAGGAATTCTTTAATCATGATTTTGGGTTGATCATGTCCACTTTATTGACTACCATAATTAGTAATTGCGCTTTCCTATAGATTTTTCCTTATTCGGCTTATCTACAAATAAGGTAAAGCTAGTCAACTAGGAAACTGTTATCTTTTGTTGTCAACCCATCCTCCATGATTTTCTCTCCATTTTAGAGGATTAGCATATTTTTTCATCACTCTTGATAACTCACTCATGATTTTTTGAATTCGTGAGGTCCTTGACTTATTTAGGAAGTGCTTTAGCCACCTATGGGGGTTCATCCTATTTAGTAAGTCTATATTTTTGAGCTTGATGAGTTGTCTCCAATACAACTCAATTTTTCCTATGAGTGATGTACTATTTATTTACATCATTGTTCAATGGAAGGATACACTCCAATGTTCACCTCTTCATTCATGTGATTCAGTCTCTTTTATTCTCTCTATTTTTCATGTGTATGCTTGTGAGAATTATCTTAGTAGCAAGGTCTATTTCTAGTGCTTCTTCTTAGCATATTTATCATAGCATTGGAGATTCTATTCCTATAGAAATAATACCATCAAAATAGGGGGGTGGAAATTTTTGAAGTCAAGGACAACAATAACAACGAGGGGGAGGATTTGGTCGAGGAAGTGGCCAAGTAATATGTTATAACCATCCAAAACCAAGACACTTTGCTCGATACTATGTGAGTTCTACAAAGAAATGTTCATATTGTAAATAATTTTACCATATTGTTGTACAATGTCCACAATTTATTGCGAAGTCGCAGGGTTGAACGGTGGGAAATCCCAATCCTGCGCAGAATCCCACCTGAATCCTAATCAGAACATCAAAATGAGTTTTGTTGATCCAAGAGAACCAAACATTGTTGTCATAACAAGAGGATGTGTTGCAACTAGAGCAGACCTAGATACGTAGTATGGACAACTACAAGTGTGACCAGTAGCACAAAAGAAAGTATCATTCGACATCTAGAAAGAAAAGGAAGTATTCTTGGAGGTGCAACTAGAGTTTGTCAGGAAGAATCAAGCGTCGATGTCTGGAATACAGATAGTACAAATACGTGAGAAATTTGACCATCTATTACGAAAGAAACCAACAAGAAAGGTTAGTAAACTTAAAGATTTTTTCAAAAGTTGCTTATTGCTAATCCACGATAAAGATGTTGTCGCAGAATTGATGGTGTTGATTGAAGAAACTCACGAAGAGATCCAACTAGAAAGAAGAGTCAACCATATGGGAAAAAGGTCAAAGACTCGTCGTGAATTGCGAATGAACGCCCAAATAGGATTTTATGATATGGATTATATCATTTTAGATATGGGTTTTGATGTTAATATTTTGACAAGACAGACATGGGAAAGCATAGGAAAACCGCGATTGGATTGGTCTCCCATTCAGCTTAGGCTAGAAAATCAGTTAAAGGTTCTACCTATTGGTTGAGTGACTCAAGTACTTATCGAGGTAGAGGGCCTGAGAAAATATGCATATTTTGAAGTGATCGACATTGTTGATGATACAAACTCATATCCTGCACTTTTGGGGATCGACTAGGAAATAGACAATCAGACCATCATAAACTTCAAGCGAAATATATTGTCATTTGAAGATTCAGAGATAAGGGTGGTTGCACCAATTGATCCCCTAGAAGGAAAGAGATATGTTAAACCAGTGCACAGTGAAGGACAAGTTTATTACCTGGATCACCTATATAACGTAATGACTTCAAGAAATGACTATATAAATCCAACAGCTGATGGAAAGCTGAGTTGGAGAAGTGTTATCTCCTGTACATCTAATTCAGGTGAAGCATTAGAAAATTGATAGAATCATATACATGAAGTATCTATGAGAATATGCACAAGAATTACACAATTTGTGTGATGGGTAGGAGCTGAGGAAAGCAAGCTACCTACATATGAAGGTTTACCTAACCTTGTTTTTTTTCTAGTAGAATTTGAAGCAAAAGTTACAGAATCACAGCGATTTTTTGCCTTGGACTTTGTGCTGAAAGGTAAACCTACTATATGGTTGGGTACACATAAACAATCTATCTCCGAATGGCCATGATGTAGAATATTTCTAGGGATCATATATCGAGAAGAGATCAGTTATAATACTCATAAATATACATGACTAATAGATCATGTTGAACATATTGAGTATTGTCGTGTGACATGTAAGGCATATCAGCGACAAGAATGGGTTCATAATTTTGTACATACACTGGCTATGATACCAAGTAATTGGTATACATAAATAGATATTCCACAAAGAACTCTTGATTAGGAGGATTTAGCTTCTATATTTACTCATACATTTGAGTTTGCAGATGACCATCCTTCGATTGATGTTGCATTACAGATCATAAAAACAAAGATATTTGAATAAATCCATGTTGCAACGACGAACTTCCACTAATGCGGCGTGAAAATCCACCATTGGATGGAATGTTACAATGTGGTGGGAGTGTTAGTGGATAAATCTAGTCAAGCAAACTAAATCCAGATGTTCCTAGTCCAAGTGGATCTAGAATAAATCAAGTACAAAATACAGCCTATTTTCATAGATCATATAGAAATGCAGGTTAACAGATAGATCACTTACCTGAGGTCTGCATGTTAGAATAATCAAACCCATAGTATTACCCACTTAGACATTAATTCATTTATTTTTGTCTTATTTGCCTAGTTCATGAGTCCCACCATGTTCAAGTT
>LPNX011050282.1:167083-179639 GCA_001517045.1 Pseudotsuga menziesii
ACAATTCAACCTACTCTTCTGTTCATCTTCAGAAAAAGTAGCTGATATCTTCACCAAAGCATTTTGTGAGAAGACCTTCAGCAATCTCAAATCACTGTTGGGGATTGCTGATCATGCTGTAAAGGCATGAGTGGAGACAAGATTCTATAATTTTGTTTTACAGTCCATGTTTAAGGGAGGATTTTCCCAAGTTGGTTTTGCCTCTTTCCTTGGTTCATATGGACTTGTAGTATGTAAAAGGGTGACTAAGCCTTGTTGCTATGCCCTATATTTTGATTTATTACTCATAAATTCAGGCTTAAGGGGGGGTGTTAGAATAATCAAACCCATAGTATTACCCACTTAGACATTAATTCATTTATTTTTGTCTTATTTGCCTAGTTCATGAGTCCCACCATGTTCAAGTTGCTAATTGCCTATCCATAGAGTTCAAACTTTCCATCTTTGACTCATGTAGCACTTGGGAAAGCCTTAGGAATCAAATCTGCTTTATTCCTGGCCTCCTAGGTGCCCTTCTGCTTTTTCTGCTTTGTTGACTGCTTTTTCAGTTTTTAAAGCACATAAGGAAAGCAAGACTAGGTGAGGTGAACCTGTTTTATTCCCCTTTCATCCTCCACTCTTTCCTCCATGAAAAATCATGTATGAGCTGCCATTTCACCACTCATTAGCTTGCCCATGCTCCCTTTCCAATTCGTGAGCCTCATGACAGATTTGGAATCAGCTTTTTACACCTATGGGGGATTTGCCTATTTTGGGTAAGCCTGCTTTATGCTAGATTTGGATGCTTCCTCGTGCATTTGATTTCTTCATGTATTCTATTTATTCAGCAGCCTATGATATTACAGGGTTGGCTATTGTACACTGAGTTTATATAATTTTGTGTTACACCTCCATTTTCAGTCTCCATTGTTGACAATTTTGCATGATCAATTGTAATTTGTTGTGAGTGAAATTAATCTATTGCTGGTCAGAATTTCTACACTGCAAATCCTTTTTTCTCGTTGTTGATCCAAGCTCTATATCCTTCAGATATTGAGCTGAAAAATGGTATAGATCTAGCGAAAACAAGCAAACAGGACATGTGTATCTAAACATGAATTGATATAAGATAACAGTTAAGGAAGAAATATCTAAACATCATCAACACAATAATGTTTATGGAAAGATTTTATATTATTGTAATCAAGGAGATACATAGAATTACATAGGAAAGAACATCGCAAACTAGACTTAAAGCTACAATATTCCATCCAATAATCCAAGACAAGCCAAAGAAAGATAGTAAGCCTCCCAAAATATGTGATTTTTCCTCCCAATGGATTATAGGGATCACCTAGAAATTCCACCGGCATAAGAGTATGGCATATTCCTTCCTCCCTTCACCATGGAGAGAGGGTTCAATTTATAAGGCTAAAGGGATAGAGTAGGTTGAGGATTAGGAGGAGGGTTCTAAGAGATCTTCCCCATAGGTTAGGGAACCAAATTCCACCTCACCTAGAATATAGGGATGATCCTCCACCTCATCCACCTTCAAGAAGCTCCTCAAAACTTCTCTATTTTCTCTCTAAACAACTCCCTTGTTGTAGGAGGCAGAGCGTCAGTGCACCTTGTATGAGGGGAAAGACTGCCACTGGCACACCTTACATGAAGGGAAAGGGTGTCGGTGCACCTTTCCTTAGTAGAAAGAGCACTATCCCTCCTAGAGGAGGAAAAAGAGATAGGGGAAACTTCAAACTCAATGCACTTTATCCAGGGAAACTTTAGAGAATAGGAATAAGGTTGACACATGGATCAATATGACAATATTTTGGTGTAACAAAATGCCCCCCAAAAGAATGAAGTTATAGGGATGTGATAGGTGAATGCTTTGCGAAGTGAAGAAATCGAAGGCAAGGATGTTGGTTGGAAGCTGCTGCAGTACCACTGACTCAAATATCATATGACCCATAACATGGCTGTCAACCAATACATTGCAGATCCATGGTAGTAGAGACCGACTGAACACAACCATGGCTACTAGACACAAGTGTAGATCCATGATGATATGATAACATAGGCACGACCAATACAAATTGGATCCATGTAGTATGACTCAAACAAGCTTCGTCACAACTTCGGAAAAATATTAGATAACCCAGGGTCTTCAAGCCGAACCTGCAATGATACGATTCTAACCATGTGATTACAATGTCTTGATGTTGAACATGATAGAAACTACTTGATTACCAGCCATTGATGTAAACGGTTAACAAGTGCAAGTAAAATCACCATTGATGTCAATGATTCCCAAGGTATCTCAATACATTCCACCAAGTGTGAATCAAGGACTTGAAGTCAAACACTCAATAGAATGTTTCAATCAAGATTCAATGATGTGAACTCATGTTGAAAGTGAGTTAACTTACCATTAAGGCATGCAGGACCAAGGTACTTGACTTGGTTTCTAAGTCCAATCCATGGATGAGATGTTGAAGTCGATAAGAATATACTTGTCAAAGGAGGGCCATGATGAATCCCCCATGATCAACATGAAACACGATCATAGATTTTTTTATTACAAGACTGACTCAGAGATGACCAACATGATAGAAGGTAAATTTATTGTAGATATGGATGACCAAATCTCTCTTGAACATGTGAATGACATGACTTGGTAGTATTGACATGAGAATGATACCAATCCCCTAATGCAACTAACGTCGGGATTATTCTTTAACAACTCAAACGAGGTAAGAAGACTCATGGAATAAGCAAGACTTGAAGAAAAATGGATTACCCAAGTACTGAATGCATATGAAAATAAGTGTCATGTTCAAGAGTAACTATGTATTGTCGTAACTACACTGAAACATAAACTCTTCCGTTAATTTCCCCATCACAAAGGATGAGTACCTCTTTTTTTTTACGAGTTCAAATAGGGTAATAAAAACTTGTTGTATCTCATCAAGAGATGAGTCCATTCTCATATGTTTTATGAACCTAAGAAAGGAGGGGTTCATTCCCAAAAAAGTGTTCTTCATCATTTGATTTTATGAGTCCGATGAAAGCAAACTTATTTGTCGTTTCATGTTTAGAGAGTCTAAAATGACTAAGAAGACTCCAGGATGGAATTTTTCATAAATTTAGTCCCCGGGGCCTAAAAAAAGTATAAAATAATTCCTAGGAGAACTTTTCCAATCATGATTGGTCGGAGTATACTTTTTTCATAAGTAGTGCCCCTGGTCTAAAAAAGGAGTAAACTATCACCAGGAATATGAATCTTCAAGTCCTTTTACAAGCGTGAACAAGACAAGTTCACTCAAGGATATTTTAACATTTTAAGAGTCTGAAAAGAGATTAAATAGGACTCTGTTAGAGTTCCTTTTTCATAATCCAATTTTAACAAGTCTGAAAAATAGTAAAAGTATACTTGATACCTCTTCACTAAGTTTTTAACGAGCACGTCGAAGGTATCAAAGGAACTTGGAACCTTTTTCATGTTTAAATCCAGAGCATGAAAAATCAATAATGTAAGCTCAAACCACTTTTCATGTTTTAACCAGAGCACGAAAAATGAAAAGTAAGCTCGACACCATCTTACTTTTTTTAACGAGCTCGAAGATCGGTCGAAAGAATGCTCAAGGTATCTGCTTCATTTTTTAACGAGTTTGACACAGAATAAGAACTATGCTCAAAGTGTCATTTTATGTTTTAGTGAGCTCGAAACTAAAAGAAAGTATGCTAAAAAAGACTCCCATTACTGTAAGTAACTTAATATCATGTACAAGGGGTGGATACATTCCCGCCAAGATTCATTTTGTATTCTTTACAAGCAGATGAAAGGAAGATTTAAATATTGAGTCCTGGCACAATGGAAGAATATGTTTCATTTTTTAATGAGCTTGACATGAAAAAGGAACTCTTCTCAAGGTCGGTTTTATTTTTTAACGAGATTGAAACAAAGAATAAACATTGCTCAAGGTCAGTTTTATTTTTAATGATCTTGAAACCAATGATAAACACTGCTCAAGGTTCCTTGTTTCATTTTTACACAAGCTTGAAACATAAAAGTAACTATGCTTGAGGACATTCGTTTCATTTTTTAATGATCTTGACACAGAAAAGGAACTATGCTTGCTAGGAATTTCTAAGCGAGCATGATGTCCAGAGGTCGGCGGGTTGCCCCCTGACTGGAGACATGCCCCCAAATATTCCTCCTGAGGATAAGAAGCTAAGGTTTTCAAATGACTGAACTTCGTCATGATGTTCAGAGGAAAGAGACATGGAAGGTGAAGGGGAAGAAACCACAAGAACATGTAGGACATTCAAGGAATTTTGATGACTAGGATTCATACGATGATCGGGTTCAACAAAGGAAAGTTGATGAATGGTCATAATATTTCCATAATGGGGAAAATACATCACTTGAAAGAGTGTGGAAACTACAGCTTTCATGGCGTAAACATAATCTCACCCAAGGAGAATATTAAAATCTAAAGGACCTTGGAACACCATAACATCGATGCAGATAGTTTTCCCTCCTAAAGTGAAAGGAAAATGAGGAAGTATCCCTAAAGGCATAATAGGTATTCGATTAAAAGCCAGTATCTAATCGGTAGTTGGCACAAGCGGAGGAGAACCTATGGCTTGCCAAGGAGTTGAGGATATAATTCTAACTGAAGCCCCGTAGTGAACAATAGTGTGGATTATACTCTCCAAAGCAACTCGCACATATATCTGGAAAGGAACACTCGAATGAAGATGAGATTCCATTAGGTTACTCTAGTCAAAGGAAATAAATTCATTACTTGGAGAGAGTTCTGTCAAAAGAGACAAAATTTCCTCTTGCGTAGAACAATCGAAACTAACTATGAAAACTTCAGCGAGTTTTAGTTCACTCTCAACTGAAAGAGAGGGACAAGATGAAGACTGTTACAAAGATTCTACTTCATTCTCAACACTCTCTCATGAAAGATTGTGATCAAGTGCAGATGACATCAACCCGACCACTTTAACTTCACTCTCCAAGGGAAGATTGGCATGAACTATCTCTTCTTCACTCTCTAAAGAGAGGGTAGGATCGACCAAGGATGGAACTAGATCAACCACTTCAACTTCACTCTTTAAGGGAAGAGTGGGATCGACTGATGTTAGAACTGGATTGACCATTTTATCAACCAATGGGAGCTGGTCAAGGCACATATTACAATAACCAGTTGGAAGCCATTGCTGAGGAATAGTAATATATTCCAACAACTTAGAAGCTTCATCCATGAGAGGACAAAGGTACGTAAAGTGCATTCCCTTACATAGAAAACAAGGACATCTGACCTTTCCTTTTAGAATATTAACCACAGAGTCGCTGGTTGATGAGGTATCATCAGTATGAAGACTAGAGGATGATGAAACGGGGTGTTGGGTAGCCTTAGACCACACTTCTAAAACCTAGGACAGACCATGACAATATTTCAGAAGATGGTCACCCTTGAAAATCCTACAAGGGAGCTTAGGCTTATGAGATGTTCTTGTGGGAAAATCAGCACTCTCAGTACTATGATAAATGGTTGATGGGTTTCCAACATGACGATCAAAGGTTGGAGCTATAACCTTCTTCTTAGTTTTATTGTTCGTATCTTTCCATTTCATCTTATTCATAGCCTCTCATTTACTAACATCATAGTTTTCAACAGGTGAAGAGGAAGAAAGGGAAGTCGATTCAACATTCTAGGAAGAAGGAGAAGGGTTAACATAAGGCCAATGCTCATGCGGTGAAGGACCATGATCCAATAGAAAAGGTGCATTTGGTATAACATTATTGGAGAATAACCGCACCGAAAATCCTATATTCAATCTGGGAAGGCTCAAAGTGGCCATGAAGGGAGGAGCAACATCTCCACAAGGGGGATAAACAAAAGACATCCCTTGAAAAGGGGTCTCTTGACTGGTGGTCCTGGGAGATTCTCCCATATTTGAACTCTCTAAGAATCTCTGAAGTTCCACACAAATAAAACACTACTCAATTCTAAAAGAAACAAGCAAACTGTGTGAATAGGAGTGGATCAAAATTCAGGATCCTCACGGGATTATCAAAGCATCATAACTCGCTATATATCGCAAGGTCCAACAGTAAAATGTGACAAGGAGTATTGGGACCGTACCCTTTCCTGAATACCTGACTACTAGCATGGAATGTGTGTAGTAATATCCCCGAGTGTTGTTATCGGTGTATTGCGATGCCAAGATGGCCAAAAGGTTAACTCAGTTGGTCATAGGAATCCTAACATGATCTCCTGATATACGCTAGGTACATGATAACCCAACTCCATAGTGGTGTTGTCTAATGCAAAACCGTTCGATAGAAGCCCCCTGATATACTACCGAGTATGTGAAGTACTTTTATATATACCCAAAGGTATGTGAAAATCCATCTAATATTTGGTTGGTACATGGAATAACTACAACCCCTTGGGATGCAGTGCAGGAAAATAACGATAGTTTCCATGCTTAAAGACATTGGAACATGTCTCTAAATTACACACAGTTACTAAATGATTTTAATCCTAAGCTATCGTTAATTTTATCTTATGCGGTTAAGTGTATGCATGAGATGCAGACAGGAAATGTAAAAAGCATGCAAATCCTAGCTACATGACAATGCACATTTCTCTTTCGATGAAATCTACCTAAGGTAGGGAAAGAGTTTTCTGTTAAAGAAGATAGAAATCAAAGGTCTAAGAAAACAAATTTCTAGTCAAATACAACTATGAAGCTTTAAATACCAACATCAATCACAATTCTTGAAAATACCCATGAATTTCATTCAAACTAACAAGAATCTGAACAGTAAGGAAAAGAAAAATGCTTTCCTAGACTGCAATAACTCTAACTTTTTGCAATAATATTCCAAACGCACAAATGGAATCAAAGATGCAACAAATATCAACAATGTATAAAACAAAGTAGGGAAGAATTTCAAATTTCAAATGCATGTATCAAAATGAAACTTGATATCTAAACTCTTTTCATATCTACAAGCAGAAAATGAGAGAATATCTACAGCACTCCATTTATTCAAAAATCAAAAGGAAGATGACAAGCATCCAAACAACTCGAAAACTCTCAAGAATTGCTCCAAATCTACCAAAATGAAACCAAAACTCAATGATTGAGGTTAAAGGAAGGTTTTGGAGATCAGATCTAACAATCTGAATATATTTGGTAATGTGATTAGAGATGGCAAGACTGAACCAACAGGTGGGGGGTTGAAATTTCCCTCCACAACCAAGTCACTCACTTGACTAGTAAAACATCCCAAACTCAACAAAATCCACTCCAAACAGAGGTAATGTTGGACCTAGGGGATCTATGACTATCATATGCAGCATACAAACCACAATCCATCAACCCAAAACCCAAAAATGAAGGAAAATTGAGCTAATATCTGAGTTTTGAAGGGTTGGCACACCTTTCTACACTGCACTAGAGCGCCAGAGAGGGGTTGGTGCACATAGTACACTGGGAAATAATTCTAGTGGTGCACTTACTCTCAAGTTAAAGGGTGCTAGAAAGACAATGATGTTCTATATACACTACCCAGGTGCACTAGAGGACCAGAGAGGCTAGATCTCCTAAGGGAGAAGGGCTATAAGTCTAGTACTAAACCCAAAAAGAGTCAAGGAAGTCCCAGAAACTCTTATATCACAAAATCTAAAGGGGGGAGGGTCTCTATAGGATGGGAAATTGATTGATAAAGAGACATGAAATCAAAAACAAAATTAAATCAAATCTATGTTATCCCCAGTATGGTCACCAAATTTGTTAGTGGATAAATCTACTCAAGCCGACACAAGCCATATCTCCCTAGTACAAGTGGATCTAGAACAAATCAAGTACATAATACATCCTAATTTCCTAGATCAAATAGAAACACAAGTTAATAGATAGATCACTAACCTCAGGTCTGCAAATACACTTCTCTCTTTGTTGATCCAAGCTCTAGAGCCTTCATATCTTGAGCTACAAAAACCTATAGAGAAAGTGGAAACAAGCAAATAGTACATGTGTATATAAACATGAATTGATCTAAGCTAACTGTTACAGCTGATTTTACCAACATGGTTGATCACACTTTTATGGCCTTCCTTATCCATATGCATACTCTTTGGACCCCATGGACCAATATTGTACCTTTGATGTTTCCAATGTCATCCCTAAAAACACCTACTATTTGTTGTACGTGACTTTTAACCCTTTCTCGCGTATATACTCGGATATTGACCTTAAACCCACATACATCGGGATGTGTGCATAAATCCAAATGTTTTTTGTATTTTTCCTTGATGTGTATCCAAAACACTTGTCTCTTGGCCTTCCATATGCCTCGATATCGCTCGGATTTGACCCTCCATTACCCCTTTGGAGTACTATATAGGGAACCCCTTGGATACATTAAAGAGAGGGAATTGAAGAGGAAGAGAACTATAGTCCATTATTGTCATAGCTTGCTTGTACGTGAGTCTACATCCCTTTGTCCCTTGGAGCACTTTGTGTTCTTCCCAAGCTTGCCTTTGCTTGTGAGCTTGGTATCAAGAGGTGGAGGATTGAGGTGGTGGAGGCCCAAGGGGAGGACTCGGTTTCTCCAATTCACAAACATGCTGATAGAGGTTGTCACTTATGTAATCTCTGATTTTATCAATAGAAATATCTTTTCCAGTCCAATTATGTGCATTTAAATGAATATTGAATCCATGGATGTGTTTAATTGCTTATACATTATTGATTATATATGCTAGAGTAGATCTAACACCATATTATATAGCATGCTTGTCTTGTTTGCTGTTGTTGAGAGCAAATTTCTAACACAAACAGGATTGGAAAAAGCTCAATGGGGATCTACTTCAACTGTCTGGAATTAGGTATGACTCGAGATCCTTTAGTGTTATATGCTTTATTTCTCTTGCACATTGGGAAGGGATTGGTTTCTGTGGTTTCTCTGTCTGTTGTGGTACACCCCAAGCCATAGGAAGTTTCTCTCTGTAACACTAACAATTAAGGAAGAAATATCTAAATAGCATCAACACAATAATGTTTAGGGAAAGAGTTGATATTATTGTAATCAAGGAGATACACAGAATTACATAGGAAAGAACATCATAACCTATTCTTAAAGTTTCAATCTTAAATCCAACAATCCAATCCAAGCCTCCAAATCAAGATAGTAAGCCTTCCAAAAGATGATATTTTTCATCCCAAAGGATGATATGGATCACCTAGAAATTCCACCAGCATAAGAGTACCATAATCCTTCCTCCCTTCACAATGGAGAGAGGGTTCAATTTATAAGGCTAAAGGGATAGAGTAGGTTTAGGGTTAGGAGTAAGGGTCTAAGGGATATTCCCCATAGGTTAGGGAACTAAATGCCACCTCACCTAGAATCTAGGGATGATCCTCCACCTCATCCACCTTCGAGAAGGGCCTCGAAACTTCTCCTTTTTTCCTCTAAACATCACTAGTGCACCTTGTTGTATGAGACAGAGTGTCGATGCACCTTGTATGAGGGAAAAGGGTGCCACTCATGCACCTTGCATGAAGGGAACGAGTATCGGCGCACCTTGCCTTGGGAGAAAGAGCGCCAGTCCTCATAGAGGATGAAAACAAGTTAGGGAAAACTTCAAACTCAACGCACTTTAGCCAGGGAAACTTTAGGGAATAAGCATAAGGTTGACACATGGATCAAGATGAAAAGGTTTTGGTGTAATAGGAAGAACCAGATGATGATGAACCACTCGATCTAAACATACCTGAGTTGGAAGGTATGCACGCAATGGAGGGACTTGGTATTTCTAACGACCAATTCCTAAGTCCACTCAAAATCAAGAAATTTAATATTGGCTCAACAAAAAATCTAAAGTTCACCAATATTGGAGATTATTGGGATGATGAGACTGTAGGAAAGATCATTGATTTATTTCATGAGTTTTAGGATCTATTTGTTGATGTATATGTAACTTCAAAATATATTCCTCTATGTATCTTATGTATTGTAACCTGATGTTCATTCCGGGATGTTTCTATTATGTATTTGAGTCATGTGGTCATGCCCCGATGTTCTGATCAGGAATATTAATAATGTAAACAAGTCATATCAAGTCATTAGGTAAGTCCCCGCAGTTTCGAGGCACTTGAGTTATTATACACTAATTAAGGTGTAGGCTCGAGTAGTAATTATTAGGTTGAGCCTACGTGTGAAAAGCCAATTCAAGTGAACGGATGAATATAAATAGAGAGTGAGAGTCTCTCTATTTATCACTTGTGAAATACATCACTTGCTCTCCCAAGTGTGGCACACTACTGGAGAAGGAAATTTTGCGACTAGACAGAAGACAGAAGACTACTGCTATTTTGGGAAATCTCTTACTGTTTTAGTGTCGATTCTATCTTAGAGGAAGTTACGGGGTTTTCTCCTTTATGGTTTCCCCGAGGGGAACTCTTTGTGTCTCTTGTCTCTTGTGATGTGCTTGTGTTTTATTGCTGTGCTTGTTATTCTCTCAGTGAAAAGATCCTAAGATCATAATGCTAGCTTAAATGTGATGAAAAACTAACATGGTATCAGAGCTAACCTGAGAATAAGACATTGTGCAGCTACATGAACTAGGTATTCCTATTTTGTGGATCTTCCTCCACAGATTTTCAGCAAAAGTATGCTAGGATGACTCTCCATTGAAGGGTGCATCTTTCTGTCGATGCAGAATTCAATTTCAAGCATTTTCAGTTTCGATGTGGAAATTAGGGCTTTCTACAGAAGAGGAATTTTTGAGTGAGACCAGCATAGGATTTTTCTCCTCATCAAAACCGAAGTTTAGAGACCTGGATCAAGAAATTTGGTTGGGTGAAACTCCAGGAAAGTCAAACCCTAGTTTGACCCTGAGCTAGGAGAAACCCTAAATACTAAAACTGCTAAGTTTTGATACAGTTGCTATATTATCAGATTGGCGAAGCCTCAGAAGCTGAAAATTGCATGGGCCAAATATATAATCTTGATGAAGCCTGTATCCAAACATCATACTCATATTCACTGTACTCCAGGAGATATGATCTCTCCAAGTTAGGGTTCCAACCTCTTCCAGAATTCATCCCTGAACAGGACATCTGGGGAGATCTGCAATATCTTGAGATACAGAGGTCCAAATGGAATTCCTGAAGATGTTCCAAAAATTTAACGGACTTTAATTTTGGTGGTCCAAATATCAGACTCAGAAGATAAACCAGTGACATGTGGCATGTCGTACAACTTCACTGTTCTGAACAGTCCTCTAACAGGTCACCTTGGGAAAATGATCATAACTCCCAAATGGAGAAACCAATTCTGATTAAACCTACAGTGTTGGATCAGGGACATGCGAGGTTACCTCAATGAGAAATTTCAGACACAGAGGATTCATAATTTAGGAGATATCATAGAAACATTAACAGAAATTTATATAGAAGAAATCAGAAAATTAGGGCTTCCTATTTTGGGAGATTCCCCTCCATTGTTTTCAGAAAAGGAGTACATTGGATAGCTCCATTTGAAGAGATCTATTTGTTTGTCCAATCAGATCTAAAAGTTTCCAAATTTTGAAAATTAGGGTTTCTATGACAAACCCTAGATCAGCGAACTCCGGGACAAGGACGGACACCTCAAATCAGTAAGATCTAATCTTTTGTATTTCCATTTGAGGTTCTCATTTCAATATGATCTATCATAATAGCTTGATGATAAGCTTGGTGAAGTTGACAACTTCCAAGCATAGAAGTATTTGATCTCTCTGAAGAAACTGGATTGGACACCTACATGAGTATATAGGTTCCAATTTCAGAGGGAGACGAGACCAAAGAAGACATCATGCTCATGCTGCAGAGGATGATGAACCATCCAGAAAGAGATCCATATATGAAAGTGAAGATTCTTCAAGCGAGGATGAATATGTTCTGATATCAGCTCTCACAGGTAACATTACTCATGGAAATGATGATTGGCTTATAGACAATGGGGCTTCCAAACATATGACAGGATTCAAGGAATCCTTTGTAAGACTGTCAGACATGAATCACCTCACAAGGTGAAACTAGGAGATGACTACCAATATCCAATAAAAGGTAGTGGAGAATCTTCATACAAGCTAGACTCTGGTAAGTCTCTAATAATGAAAGAAGTATTGTTTGTTCCAGGACTTAAGAAGAATCTTCTATCCATTTCAGCCTTGGATGCAAAAGAAATGTGGGTTGCATTCATCGATGGTCAAGTCATCATGTGGCCAAAAGGAAAGAAAATTGATGATGCAATAGTGATTAGAGAACAAGAAGGAGGCTTGTACAAATTGAAGGTTCATTCAGAACAAGCCTTGATCCATGATACAGTAGAGCCAAATGAGCTTTGGCATAGAAGGCTTGCACATGTGCACTACAAAGCACTACCTATTGCATTCCAAACAAAGTGTGATGGAGTTTGCAAAGGATGTGCGAAAGGGAAGAATACAAAGAAGACATTTCCTAGCAGCAAAAGCAAAGCCAAAGGCATTCTAGAAATCATCCACTC
>LPNX011050282.1:181006-238457 GCA_001517045.1 Pseudotsuga menziesii
TACATAGAGTACGAAATACAGAGGGAGTATGATGCTCCGCTTTAGAGGGAGTGATTGTAGAAGATCCTGAGGTTCGACATGGTACGACAGGATGGGTAGATTACTGATGATTCTAGGCTTTACTGAGAGTAAAGTGGATTTCAACCTTTGCTTCAAGGTTGAAGACAGAAGACCAGTGATGCTCCTGTTATGTGTTGATGCACTATTGTTCTAGGTATGGAGGTGTGGCAGAGTACAGATGGGATCTTCCTTGGACAAGGGAAGTATGCAGTAGAGATCCTGAAGAGATTCAGGATGATGGACTGCATGACCACACCTATGGCATCGAACCTAAAGCTATTGAGTGATGCTTCGTCAGATTTGATTGATGCTATGATGTATTGTCAGATGATTGGGTCATTGATGTACCTGACAAACATGCGACCAGACATTTGCTTTGCTGTGAACACCTTGAGCCTGTACTTGACAGATCTGAGAAGTGTTCACTTGATTGCTGCAAAGCATATTCTGAGGTACCTGAAGGGTACAATTGATTATGGGATCAAGTACGATGTGAATCAGAAGATTAAACTGGAGGGTCATGTTGATTTAGATTGGGCAGGCAGTGCCATCGACAGGAAGAGTACTTCGGGATGTTGCTTCAGTATGGGATCAGGTGTGATCTCTTGGTTTAACAGGAAGCAATCCTGTGTGGCACTGAGTACAGCTGAAGCAGAGTATGTCACAGCTTGTTCAGCTAGTTGTGAGGCAGTATGGCTGCGGAAGCTACTGTCTGATATATTTGATCTCCAGTTAGATGCTACTTGTGACAACCAGAGTTGCGTGAAGTTGTCAGAGAATCCAGTGTTTCATGACAGGTCGAAGCATATCGAGATCAAGTATCGCTATATCAGGGATATGGTGCAGAGAGGAGTAGTGAAGCTCCTGTATGTTGCGATGGAGGAACAGATAGCTAATGTATTGACGAATCCATTGGCTAGGCTGAAGTTCGAGCACTTCAGAGAGAGACTTGGTGTTCTCCAGATCGAGGCTTCCTCCCAGAGAAAGTGCTGAGATCCATAGCCATTCTGACGACTAGGTCAGATATAAGGGCTGAGCCATTCTGTCATAGTGGTAGGGTTGCTCCCTTCCATGTCAGATATGAGTGCTGGCCATTCTGTCGAGTAGGACAGATGTAAGAGCAATTGCCATTCTAGGAATGGAGGCACCTGGTCAGTTACCAGGAACACTCAGTGTAAGAACTGAGTAGCCATTTTGATGTGATAGAGGGATGTGTTCCCACTTGATCAGATGTAAGGGCTGAACCATTATGTTCATGGATAAAGGATTAAGTTCCTTCCATGTCAGATGTGAGTGTTGGCCATTCCGACGAGCAGGTCGGATGTAAGGGCAACTGCCATTCTCTAGGAGAATGGAGGTACCTGGTCAGTTACCAGGTAGCTCAGTCAAGGAGGACTGGGGGCCATTCTGATATGATTGCTGGGATGTGTTCCCCTCATGATCAAATATGAGTGCATGCCCTTCCATCATTATGAGCAGGATGTGTTCCTTCCTGGATGGATGTAAGTGCTGAGCCTTGTCACAGATGATAGTAGGTGTGTCCTATCATGCTAGTGACTGTAAGTGCTGTGCCATTTCACAGATGATAGTAGGTGTGTCTTATCATGCTGGTGACTGTAAGTGTAGTGCCTTTTCACAGATGGTAGTAGGTGTGTCCTACCATGCTGGTGATTGTAAGTGCAGAGCCTTTTCACAGATGGTAGTAGGTGTGTCCTACCATGCTGGTGATTGTAAGTGCTGAGCCTTTCCACAGATGGTAGTAGGTGTGTCCTACCATGCTGGTGGATGTGAGCATTGTTCCTTTCCATAGATGATAGTAGGTGTGTCCTATCATGCTGGTGGTTGTAAGTGCTGAGCCATTCCACAGATGATAGTAGGTGCGTCCTATCATACTGGTGAATGTGAGTGCTAGTCCTTTCTGATGGGATTGTACTTTACTACATGATCAGATGTGAGTGTTGGGCGTGCCTTTCTGACGAGCAGGTTAGATATAAGTGCTGGGCGAAGACCTACATGAGGGTAGGCCTACAACCAGCATGAAAAAGGGCTGGCTCTGTAGAACTTCCTATGACGAGAAGAATCATGAGATAGCACCAGTATTGATCCAGATCGAGTGATGATCCAGATCTAGTAATGATGATCCAGCAGTAATGATCCAGATCGATTGATGATCCAGATCCAGTCCAGTGATGTTGATCCAGATCGAGAGATGATCCAGATCCAGTGATGATGTTTTATGTTAATCCAGATCGAGAGATGATCCAGATCCAGTGATGATGTTCTATGTTTATCTAGATCAAGAGATGATCCAGATCTAAAGAAGATGACTTGAATACGAATATGACTTGACGACGAGATGATCCAGCTGATACAGAGAAGAAGACCAGTGCTGAAAATTGTGTCGAAAGAATACCTTCCTAGTTAAGAGGGAGTGTTGATGTATATGTAACTTCGGAATGTATTCCTCTATGTATCTTATGTATTGTAACCCGATGTTTATTTCGGGATGTTTCTATTATGTATTTGAGTCATGTGGTCATGCCGCGATGTTCTGATCGGGAATATTAATAATGTAAACAAGTCATATCAAGTCATTAGGTAAGTCCCCACAGTTTCGGGGCACTTGAGTTATTATACACTAATTAAGGTGTAGGCTCGAGTAGTAATTATTAGGTTGAGCCTACGTGTGAAAATCCAATTCAAGTGAACGGATGAATATAAATAGAGAGTGAGAGTCTCTCTATTTATCACTTGTGAAATACATCACTTGCTCTCCCAAGTGTGGCGCACTACTGGAGAAGGAAATTTTGGGACTAGACAGAAGACAGAAGACTACTTCTGTTTTGGGAGATCTCTTACTGTTTTGGTGTTGATTCTATCTTAGAGGAAGTTGCGGGGTTTTATCCTTTATGGTTTCCCCGAGGAAAACTCTTTGTGTCTCTTGTCTCTTGTGATGTGCTTGTGTTTTATTGCTTTGCTTGTTATTCTCTCAGTGAAAAGATCCTAAGATCATAATGCTAGCTTAAATGTGATGAAAAACTAACACTATTCTTTACCAATTTTTCAGAGATGAAGGGGATAGTTGAAGATCTGGGAGAAGTTAAAATACGTTTGAGGCCTGATGCAAAACCGGTCAAGCAGCAACCATACATACTGAATCCGGTCTATAAAGAAAATGTCAAGATTGAGATGGAACAAATGTTAGATGCGGGTATTATAGAGCATGTCAAAGAATCGGAATGGATAAACCTGATAGTAGTACAAGAAAAAAAAGATATGGAAAAATTAAGAATTTGTGTTAACCTGAGAAAACTGAATGATGCTTTCTTACATTACCCATTTATGACTCCATTTACAAATGAAGTGCTAGAGAGTGTTGGAGGTCAAGAAATGTACTCATTCACTTATGGGTTTTCTGGTTACCATCATATCATAATCGTGAAGGATGGTCGATATAAGACTACCTTTGCAAAGGACTGGCGATGTTTCCAATATGTAATAATTTCCTTTGGACTTAATAATGCTCCTGTGATTTTTTCCAGAATAGTAGTTGTTTCTTTTAAAGATTTCTTGAAGTCCACTTCGATTATTGGACGGTATTTAGGCTCATAAAAGACCACATTGAGAGCCTTAGAATGATGTTGGAACCTTGTCATCGGTATCAAATTTCTTTGAAATTGAATAAATGTACCTTTTTTGCCATGTTTGGAGTTATGTTGGCCATGTGGCTTGTCGCGATGGAATTTTGGTCGACCTGGCTAAAATTGCAACCATTCTCAACCTACCACAACCTAATACATTCAAGTAGTTGAGAGAAACATCGAGACACACTAGATACTACAGAAAATTTATCAATGGATATGCAAAGGTGACTACTCTAATGGAAAACTTGTTGAAAAAAGTTGTCAAGTTCCATTAGACAAAGAGCTTCCAAGAGAGTATGGACACATTGAAGAATAAGATGGCTACAACACCCATACTTGTATTCCTATATTGGAAAAAGGAATTTCATGTTCATGTAGACGCATCATCTGTCACACTTAGAAAGGTGGTAATGCAACCAGGAGAAGGGTCAGTTGACCATTCGATTTCCTTTGCTAGCAGGAAATTGTTGACTGCATAAAAAAATTATACCACGACAAAAAGAGAAGGGTTAGCGATGGTGTATAGTCTACAGAATTTTAGACACTACTTATTGGGATGACATTTCAAGATGCACATAGACCATTACGCATTTAAATACCTTGTCAATAAGCCAATTTTTTTGGTGGGGGGGTCTGCCAATGGCTTCTCCTCTTTCAAGAATTTGATTTTGAAGTAATTGTTGAACCTAGTCGATTAAACTTGGGACCAGACCATCTTTCGAGGATCGAAAGTGGTGAAGAACCTAGTAATCTGGAGGATAATATCCTTAATGCAGAATTATTTGTGATAACCATGTTTGATGATCAGTACATAGAAATCATACATTTTTTTAGTATGGGTTATTCGCCATCTGAATTTACCACTATGCAGAAGAAGCAATTGGTTGTGCGAGCTACGGATTTCCAGTTGTTCGTTGGACAATTGTATAAGATGGGTCCTTATGAGATTCTTCGTTATTGTGTCTTGGAACATGAGTTACTGATGATATTAAATAAGGCACATGTTGGTGTCCCAGGAGGCCATTACGTTAGAAAATCCATAGTGTGCAAGATTTTACAAGCAGGATTATGGTGGCCCACCATGCATGTAGATTCCCGAGATTATTGTTGCAGCTGTGATATCTTCCAAAGAACTGGAAATCCATCATGAAGGGATGAAATGAAATTAGTACCTCAGGTAACATTACAGGCATTTGACAAATGGTTCGTTGGCTTTCTGGACCCTATCAATCTAACAGGGAAGTGCACAAGTGCATGCTATATTATGATTGTGAATGATTACCTAACCATATGGGATAAAGTACTACCAGTAAAGGAGTTTACTGCTATGAGTGTTGTGAATTTTTTGTTTGAAAATGTCATGACAAGATTCGGTTGCCCAAATATTTTAATAAGTGATCAAGGTACACATTTTGTTAACTAGTTGATTGAAGAACTAGCGGAAGAATTTCATATTCAAGATAGAAAAACAACGCCATATCACCCTCAAGTGAATGTTGTTGTCGATGCCTTTAACAAAATCCTAGAAAATGCATTGAAAAATATTTGTAATGTTCAAAGAGATGGTTGGGATCAAAAAAATTCCGTAGTATTACGGGAATATCGCATGACCTGTAAGAAATTGATAGGACACAATCCATTTCATTTGGTGTATGGGAAGGAAGCTGTGATGTTGATTGAGTACATTGTACTAAATCTAATTATTGTTACGATCATAGAAATGACATATGTTGATGTTGTTGAGGAGATATTGTTACAACTTGTGTAATTGGAAGAAGATCATTTTATCACATGGTATCCCCAAAATGTTGAGAAAGAAAGACAAAATATATGGCATGATCGACACATTAAGAATAAGCAATTTCATGTTGGAGGACTTGCTCTTATGTATGACAACAAATTTTTCAAGCATCCAGGAAATTAAAAAACACATTAGTTAGGACCGTATATTCTCGAAGAAATCACTTACGGAGGAGCTTTTAAATTTCAAAATCTAGATGGAACATTAGTCGTCGGACTGATAAATGGAAGCATGGATAATTTTAGGGGCTGTATATATCCCATGGGCTATATTAAGGGGGTTACAAAAATTTACTGGGTTATTTTCTTATATGGAAAGGGTTTTTTCAGCTAAAATCTATTCGCCCAATATTTATTGGAAAAAAAATCCAAATGAATAGCCTCCCATATATTAATGAGGAAAATGAAAAAACCATTTTTGTCCTAGAAAAATATCCCTCCATTCTATCTTTCTCCCCCAATTTCTAGATATTTTCTAGTGAAATCATTCCTTTACCCCCAATATTCAGTAATGGAGGCTCCCAAGGGTTATTTTTCCCTCCATTTTCCTTGAACTTCAGGTATATTGTTGCATTTGGCTATATTTTTAGTCAATTTCATGTGATACCTTATATGATCCCTTAATTTCCAATATTAGAGGGAAAATCAGGGGATGTCTTGTTATATATAAAGGTTACAGTGATTCACGGTTCACCCACATCGCATTGTGCTTGCAAGGTGAAGGTTTTGGTTGATGCAATTCCACTTTTCATTATTAGTTTTCTCAACATTTTAATCTTTGCATAGCATCTCCATTGTTGAAATATCAGGTATTGAAGGGGCATGCCACACATGCAATTTATCAAAGAATACAAACTTGCATCACACTTGTTATCCAATAATCAACATGGTATTTTTTTATGCTTTTAATCCATAGTTACAATAGATTATTATATTGTAAATTTACCTTTTATAATGATTTTTATCATGTATTCTTTTTTAATAATGTTGAATTCTAGGGCACTTTTGATGCTTCTGACTCATTCGAAGTTATTAGGGTTTTATTGTATCCTAGGAGTATGGGTTCCATGAAAGTATTATAGATATCAAAAGATATGATTTATTTTATGCCTTGTCATGTTTAAACTATCGGCTGACATTTATATGTTGTTAGTGGATGCTACTCTTGATGGAGAGATACCATATGGTTTTTATATATTCAAATTGAATTTGACTCGGTTGTTTAAAATGTGTTTTTAGTAGGATCTTTCTTTTCAATTATTATTGAATCTAAGGCGTTAATGAGAGTGTATATGTTCATATTTTATGTATGTTATTGTTGATGTTTGGGATGTTTGGGATGTTTGTAATATAAATGAATTCACACTAATTATAATGGTGGGGATACAATGGAATGATTATTAATTTGGTTGTATTCTTATAGAGTTTTCCAAATCATTCTGGTAGATTCTTTTATTTGTATTGGGAAGTTCATGACTGTAATATTTTTTGTTCATATTTCCAAGTTTGTCAATTTTAATTGTGACCTAAATTTTTTAGGTTTGGTACTTATTTTATGGTATTTTGTTTTTTGTAAGGGTCATTCAAAAGTAAATTGTTTTTTGGTGATTTTCTTTTATGTGTAATTGCTAGAATCATTAGAAATGGATCTAGTTATGTATGATAAATATATGATTTAGTTGGAACGTGATACTTGATTTCCACATGGTTCTATATAATATGTACAAGGCATGTTTGACCTGAGATGTATACATTATGCTATTTGATATATAGTCTTTTGCATTCAATTAGGGTGTTAAAACAATTTTACCACATTTTGCATGCTTTCAAAAATTTCAAGGACATTGATACAAACACCTCCTCATTTATATGAGAAAAAATAGTCTTTAGTTCTAATGATATGCATGATGATGAATTAATGTGATTTATGTTCTTGTTAGTGTATGTTCTTATTTCTAATAACCATTACAAGTTTCTAACTAACTCTAAAAATTCTAAATCAGATGAAATCATTCATATTTTGATCGTTAACAAAAGAAAGGAAAAACTGGCATTCGTATATATAAACAGATAAGAACATTATTTTTCCTTAGAGGGTAGCTTAAAAATGAGATATTTGGAAAATAATCTAATTGAGAATTCATACACTATATTAAGGTTGTGTGTCTTGATAATACTCCATGTTGTAATAACAGTTCATGGGTTCCATAATCACTCCACAATGTAAAGCGTTCAATTCTATCAGTTTGTCAGTATGTCAATATTTGGGTCCCCACATGTCCGTTGGACCATTAAGGGACAAGATAAAAAGTGGAGTCCCCACTTTCCCTGGATCTAGTTAGTGTATTTGTATTTCACCAACACCTCTAGTTTTGAGTGACCCAATACTACTTGTGAAATGTATAAATAAATCCCTCCTCTCATCATTCATGCATTTTCTCAGTTAAGGGTCTAAGAATCGACATAGGAAATATTTGGTATATCCTCTTCTATTGAACTACCTTAGTAATCTGCATAATCAAAATCTAATTGTTCCTAGAAAAATATTTACCAATAAGTTACAAGGGTTTATAATTTGATGAAAGATTCACAGAGTTTTTACAATATTTTATAATTCAGTGAAATATTCGCCAAGATTATACAATATCTTCTAATTTAATGAAATATTTGCCAAGATTCTATAATAGAATGAAATATTAGCTATATATATATATATATATAATAAAAATATCCTTCAAATTTTCCTATATATTAGGGAGATTCACCCATTTATTATACATATAAATTTTGGGGGTGTCCTTAAAATTATCCCTGAACAGAAGTCGGTTGAAGTCTTATCATGATAGCAATGTATATGTGTGTGTGTGTGTGTGTAATTTTTTGTCGCTAACTAATAGTCTGTCATAGAAAGAGAACAAGAGAGACAAATAAAAACATAAACTCTTTGATATTTTTATGCGTTTGTTGGTCGCAGACAACTAATCTACTGCAATAAGAAGAAAACTTGTGCAAAATCGGTGTCTGGCATAGATCAAAAATTTCAAGCAAAGACACTTAGGTTATTGCAAGAAAAGGAAATCTATTGAAGGAGGAATACAGGTCATGGAGATTGAAACATTGTCGCAAGAAAATGAAATGTATCAAAGAAGAAATACAGGTCGCAGTGAGTGCAATTTTATCTCAAGGAATACTAGTATCATAGAAGTGACAACTAGATGTCATTAATTTCAAAATATCGAGAGATTTTAGCACCATGCTTTTTGGTCACATATATATTTATGGAAATAACTACCACTTGATGTGACAGCTAAATGGTGGCATGCATAGGCATTTCCTTAAGTATTTGGACGATTAATCCATGTGACTGAAAGTAGAGATACCTTACTATTGATTGTCCATGTGTGTGAAGCACAGATGCAGAGAATGGATGCATGATATCAACCTTGGCACCTGAATTTCATTTTCATCCTATTTACATGAGAGAAGAGCAATCATTGTCTGCAACTACAAGAGCCAAAGAGAATTGTTCAGAATATGGTCATTTCAATTTCCAACGCAAGTACAACTGTTGAATTCAAGGTCATGATTGCATAACCTATGATAGTCATGGAAGATACAGTTGTATATGTCCCACCATGGGTGTAGGTTTTACCAATCACTGAGAAGACCACTCCAATATTTCAGAAATTTCCAGTTAGGCCTTTAGAAAAATCACATGTAGACAAACCAGGTCCATCTGGAACTACATGGGGGAAGCACACTGGAAATAGGAAGAGGAAAGGAAAAGCAATGACACCACCAACATCACCCAGTTAGGAGGATGAAGACTGAGAAAATAGAAATATGTTGTTTCCATAGATCCCACCAAGACGCTCTAATGCGCCAAAGGTTAGAATCCCAAACAATTCAGGGGCTTCACTGGTAGCACCATCGGGGTCGAAAGGAGTTAAGGTGTTGAAGGATATTTTTCCGAACCTATGAAAAGTTATCCTTCGCTGACCATGATACAAAGAAACAAAAATATTTAGGCAGGGAGAACTACATGATCACTATGCAATATACACCAGATGGGAAGAAGCAATTGGTCCCAATGGAATAGGCTAGAGAGCTTGTGTAGTCAAGAATATTATCATTGTTGTATATGCCACACTTTGGTCGAAGATCTAAAATAAATACCTATGTCAAATAGTTATTAGTGTATTTTTGACAAACCAATATTTGTGGATGTCGAATTTGTTGCAATATTTACAGGACTACCATTCGCAGGTATAGATCCAACACCCTTTTTAAGGAAAGACCAAGAAACTATGATATCAGCAAGGATGAAAGAAAAATATGACATGATTAGAGAAAATGGAGGGTTCCTAATATCCTCCATTAATGACTGTACCATTCTCTTTGTTTCAAAGGTACTAGATTCTAAAATTTTCCACAAAATGCAACCAACCCAGTGTACTATGGGTGCGGTTGCACTAGCTAAACTCTATGCAAAGGGAGTTCAGATTAACCAGTCGCAATTCCTGTTTAATGAATTGCTACAATATGTAGTAGATTCATGGGAAGGCGATAAGAAATTCCACTATTACTGGTTGTTGATATTTATTTCATTTATCGCATGGTCCAACCCACCAAACTACCAAGGGGTATATCTACCAATATGTTGTAGAGGATCTCGATACCAGAATCTCTTGTTCAACAAGAATAAGAAGGACGGGAAGCGAGATAAATGTAGAATTTTTCATGCATCGAGAGGCATTGAGGAATCATATAAAGGACCAGCAAATGTTTACAGATGACACTGTTCAAAGGTTTCATCAAATTATCAAACTCAATATTGACCCGCATTGTGTTAAGATACAACCACGACATGACCGGCATCGTCAATGGTTGGGGACACATTTTTTGTTGACAGGAGAGGAAGTTGAGGAAATTGTCGAAGAATGGTCAAATGAATGGAGAGTTCCTATTCCATATGAAAAATTAGTGGTAGAAGAATCCCTGGGTTAGGACAATACACCATCATAGAATGATGGAAATGAGGAAGAAAACCCGTAGATGTATGCACAAGATCTCAACCCAATTGAGAGAGGTTCAAGTTCAACTCCAATAGACCCAATAATAAGAGAGAAAAGAAAAGAGGATAATAGACAGCATCCATATTCAAGATAGAAGAAGAGAAAGGCTGATTAAACTACAAATACCATCAGCCTTGATGGTGAATATTTTACACTTATGACTGACGCCTTAACAGAAGTTGCACAGGAAAGTTTCAATTAAATAGATGAGCTACAGATGGAGCTCGGGTACTATTACTAATCTACTAAAAGTGATATGTAAAGATATTGAAGAATTTATAATCGCAATAGATTATACGCCCTGAAGAACAGAGTCGCGGGATATAGCTGGCACTTGAGAAGAGCGACAACCTGAGACCCAAATGTTGTTTCCACCAATCAGGATGCAAATATTAGGAGAAGTAATTGATCTTGGAACCCTAGACATCAATTATGTATCCAAAAATATAGACCAGTTAACATAGACTTTTTTCATATGTGAATGTCTAAGTATATGCAATACAGAATGTCGTAGTCGCGGAGATGAAAGTGCAAGAATGCACCTTGATTAAGAAGTCAAAAGTACTGAATAAAAGTGTCAATAATGTGAAGCATGCAGTGCAAGAGGCCGAGCATAAAACAAAAACGTTAGAGGAAAACATGCATAGGATTGACAAGGTTGTAGCCCTTGCATGCACATCTTTTGTTGATGAAGGGATAACAGACGAATTTTTTTCAAAACACAAGGTCACTCAACTTGGCAAGATAGAAGAAGACCTTCATAAAAAGGTCATAGATATTGAAGCACAACTAAAACCAAGTACACCTCTAGATGTGATAGAAGAAATAAGGAAATCAATGGCAGAGGCTACGAAGAGAATCAAAGAAGCAGAGTCATCCTGTGCCAAGGATGTTGACCAAGTATCTCATACTTGGGAAGCATTGATTGATGACCCTAAACTAGATAAATTCACAAAGTAGTTGCGCGCAGCTGAGACAGAAATCACTCAGCTGACAAATGAGATGAAAAATTTACCCTTATAAGAGAAGATTTCTAAGGAAGCAAAAATGAAGAAGTTCCAACAGCAAGTGACACTGTTGTGCATGCAACAGCTGCAAAGGGAAGATAAATTCTAACAATTGTAGGTTAAATAAGAGTGGATTACAGGCATTATTCGGCCATACATAAGAGGTTACAGTGAGCCGTGGAAGCAGTGAGGCTCATACCATTGGAACACTTCAGTTTAGACCTTATGGAAAACTTGCAGAAAGTAGAGGAAGATGAGTGATGAGAGACAGAAGAGATCCTAAAAAATATTCCAAGATTTTCAAGGTAAAGTCATCCCAAATTCATAAGTAGAAGAATATTCTTTTGTGGCTCAAGATGAGCCACAAGTGAATATTGGGGGCATGTTGGCCCTAGGGGAAGTTAGGCATAATTCAATTGGAATTCTGGACAAGTATGAAAAGATTCAGGTCACAAAAAGGAAGAAGGAAGTTGTGATAGAATTAGATGAAGAAGGAAGAGGTATTTGCGACAAAAGCAACCATGGAATAAAGAGTAGCCAAAAGAAGAGATTGTGATAGAAAAGGATATCATGACACAAAAGGAAGTGTGACACAAGAGGAAGTTCCACATAAGGAAGTTTGAGATGGGAGGGGATCTCACGACAGAAGAGAATTTGTGAAATAAGGAAAATTTGCAACAAGAGGAGTGGAGAAATAGGAAACCATGTTAGAAGGAGTGCAGTGGCGCAACAGATAGAAAGAAACAGCTCGAAAATATCATGGGTATGAGTTTGGCTAGATTTGGTGGATGTCGCGTGTATGAAAGCATATTTGTAATTCAGGGTGTTAGTTCCTACTGACATGTGTTTCTAGAATAAAAATGACGACCCGTTGGCTAATTGTATGAGTTAATCTGAGAGTGACATGTAAGAGTCTATAATAAGGAATAACCCATGTTGTGTGTGGGTGACATGCTGGATTGCTTTCTCAGTCAGTTAGTTACTTGGTTACTGAGTTACTCACTCACTTCCATATCGGTTTTGCTTTGTTATCTTGAGGAAGGTTGGGTTGATCTAGGTTGTGTGTGGATCAATAGTAGAGTCAAAGAGTCAAGATTCGTAGAGTTATATAGATGATCAGGTTGATCCAAGTTGTGTGTGGATCAACAGTAGTTTCAAATAGTCAAGATTCATAGAGTTATAAAGTAGTCGAGTCGATCCAGGCTATGTGCGGATGAAATAGTAGAGTCAAGTAGAGAAGAACCAGTGACAAAATACCAGAGGGAATGAGAGGAGAGAGAAGTTTGTATAGATAAGAGATGAATATCTAGAATATAATCTACAGCTCAGTGCACAGACAAAAAGGTGCCATATATTTCTCATGCCAGATGAAGAGATCCTTTGTGGATTTTCCCGGATGGGTTTCCACGTTAAGATACTATGTCAAATGTGTGAATGATATATGTGTTGTGTCACATGTATATTTTTATGAATGAATGTTTATGTATTTTATTACAATTGAGTTATATGAATATGTCACACAGTGGTAGTCAGAATCACATATACTCCATGATATGTATTGTTATAGTATATGTTGATGGTTGAATAGAGTTGCATATTAACTTTGCATAATCAGTATAATTAACCAACCCCCTCATCTTCAATCAAGATCCTTGGTAAAATTCCAAGGGAAGAGAAATCCCCCACCCATATACTTGGAATTTGTTGCACACAAAGGAAGGACCGAACCTGGGTCGAAGAACAAAGAGATAAGAAGCAAAATTCCAACAATACTTCAGTTAATAAAGTGTTTGCATGATGACACTTGGGTTAAATCACTATGACACTTAAGTTAGCATTAAGTGATCATACTTTCAGTTAGATGTTGAATTCACTCTAGAGTCAATTAAGAATCAGTTAATGTCAAAGATGAAAGGCATGGTCCATATGTTATGCATGTTGATGAATCCAATATATAGGATAATTATTCTATGAAGGAATTTTGTAGTTTGTGTATAAGTGATACACTATTCCCATGCATCCATTCACTATTGTTTACATGGTAGTGATTTTTGGCTTGTTATTAATGTGTTGGACACATGGCAAGTTTATACAGTTGATCTATATTCTCTATTACATTAGTGTTCTCTTTTATCTGCCACACGAGGTGCCAAAGGTAATCTGCTATTGTGTAAAAGTTCATTCTCTCTTATCTATCATAATTATAGTATGAAGAATAGTTGGATTTTTCATCCTCATTATTTTGATGGTTTTCCCAAGGTACATCTTGTGTTGTGAGTGAATTATTTATGTGATTGAATGTTCTATTTATTCCAGTGTTCAATATTTCTACAATTAAAGTTTTAAATTTCAAAGGTCATCAAATTTGCTCAAAAATTAGCATGGTATCAAAGCGCAGTACATGAAGGAGCTTTGTTGTTCAAGAAAACTAGAAGCCTATGTATATCCTAAGGAGTTGAGAAAAAAAATTTAGAGCCATGGCATCGATCTCTATTCTACTGGAAGACTATCTTGAGAGTACTTCCAATTTCAACACTTGGAAGGAAAGAGTGTTAAACATCCTAGAGGAAAAATACTTATATGGATATGTATCCACAATGGTGGAAGAGCCTACATCCAATGTAGGGTGAATAAACTTCAAGAAAAAACAATATAAAGCCAAAGGGAACATCTATGATTTGGTTAAGGACAATCTGACGTCCGTGATCACTCCGTTGAAGACCACCAAGGAGTTTTTTGATACACTGACAAACCTATATGAGAAGAACGCCCTGACTCAAAAGACAGATTTGAATAATAAATTTTAGAACCTAAATATGGATAAGGATGAGTATGTGACATCATTATTCACCAAAATCTCTCAGGTGAGATATTAGCTTGTTAGTATTTGATTTTTGGTAGATGAAGATGATCTTTTCCAAACCGCCATTGATGGTCTCCCGTCCTCATGGGATGCATTCTTGGTTGCAGTAAACATTTGAGACATACAATATAACTTTGATAGGTTGTGGAATGACTGCCTCCAAAAGGAGGGGTGAATCCAAAGTAAGATAGTGTGCACCAAAGAAGAAAATATTTCCCTAGTGGCAAGAGTGAATAAAGGGAGGAAATCGCTCACTCCAAAGAAGTTTTTTCATCCAAATACAAAGGTGTTTAACAAATACATTGATAAGTCAAAGGTTCGGTGATATAACTATGACAAGAAAGGAATTTATGCAATGGAGTGTAGAGCAAAGAAAAATGTTAAAGGAAGGTTTCATGCTTCCACCATAGTAAAAGATGAAACCCCTCAAAATAATGCACCTGAAGAAAAAGTAAACAAGGCAGGAGTATTACCTTGTCTCAAAACTTTATGGATATATCATCATAAGTGAAGACACATGGTTAATTGACAGTGATGTGTCCAATCACATGTCAGGGTATAGAATCTCTCTCTCTAACATAAAGGAGAAATTTTCACATGCATGGTAGATTTGGGGGACAACTCAACATATTTGAGCCAAGGAGTTAGATCCACCTCCTTCTAGTTGATTCAGGAGATATATTGCATGTGGAGCACATCCTTTATGTCCTAGTATTGAATAAGAACCTTATATCATATTTCATCCAATCCATGAGTATACCATGAAGTCACAAAGGTTGTACCCATGAACCATCCACCTAAGGCAAAATAAGCACAAGGAAAGAGCAATAGACCGAACCAACCCACAAAAATGAAACAGTCTCTGCGTAGCCAGTCATCCATAGTATTGAATAAAGTTTTTTCTTCTTTAGAAGAATTTCCAAGGGCTACAATGACAACGATCCTCCTATTTCACTATTTTCACCATTTCTGAGCACCCTATATGATCAAAAGGTATACGATGAATTGGAGACAATTTTGAATCCATCAACCTTTCAAAAAAATGGGTTCTTGAAGATAAAGGATTCTGATTTATCTTCATGGATAATCAATCACTATTATGTTCGAAGAACAAAATCCTTGAAATTGTTGCAATGATTCGATTTTGAGATGGAGGACTCTATAATGTACCCAGGAAGTAAATTCAAGTAGTGGTTCATTACACTATCAATCCATGATATCTATGGAATAGGAGGCTCGGTCACACCCACTACAAATCCCTACCAGGTTTACAATAAATTGTTAAAGGTATTCTCGTATTTGATTTTGAGCATGATAGTGTATGTCGGGGTTGTGCACTTAGGAAGAATGTTAAAAAGAGTTTCACTAGTAGTCATACTAGATCTAAAGGAATTTTATATTTAATACACTATGATGTATGTGGTCCCATGTCATCTCCTTCACTAAGTGGCTACTTATATTATGTATTGTTTATTGATGACTTCTCTAGAAATTCATGGATTTAATTCCTTAAGGCTAAGAGTGAATCCTTTAGAAAGTTTCAGGAATTTAAATCCATAGTAGAGGATCAGAGAGGAAAGAAAATATTGGTTCTATATGTTAATGATTTTTTCTCACTGGAAAGGAAAAATTGATTGCTTGATTCAAGAGGGAGTTCACTTCTGAGTTCGAGATAAACGACTTAGGTATTATGCACTAGTTTCTAGGACTTGATATTTGGCAGAGAAAAGATGATATATTTTTGTCTCAAGGGAAATACATTGTTGACATATTGCACAAGTTTGGCATGATGTATTGCAAATCCATGAGTGCTCTGATGGTTTCCAATTTGAGGAAACTTTATGAGTCAAATATTAGATTAGATCCAGTGGACCATGCCATGTATAGACATATTATTGGTTATTTGGTGTACCTTATACACTCAAGACCTAGCGTTTGTTATGCTATGAGTATTCTAAATAAATTTATGTATGATATTAAACATAGACATTGGTTTATTGCTAAGTATGTGTTGAGGTGCCTTCTAGGTACAATTGCTTATGGACTCAAATATGCCTCCAATGGAGGAGTGATGTTACTTGGATATGTTGAATATAATTGGGGTGGTAGCATAATTGAGTGAAAGAGTACAACCAGCTACTATTATAACTTGGGTTCAACTATGATCTATTGATCCAGCAAGAAGCAAGGATGGACCACGATTGGTGTTCATGTTTTGAGGTAGAGAGATTGATTTGGACTCAGTAACTTAGAGTATATTCTTAGGTTGGACCTAAGAATGACTAATAATTTAGTTATAAAGGTTACTCCTCATGTGTTGAGGTGAATGATTTGATTTATCAAAGTGATGATGATGTAAATTCTTGTAGTACAAGGATTGGGGATTTTGTATATCAATTTAGGATTCTCATATGGACCTCCAGTTACAGTCGGTACCTATGGGGTGGACCTCTATTTATAGAGGTATTTTATTTGAATGTGGACCTCCAGCTATAGAGGTAGTTTATTCTCATGTGGACCTCTAGTTATAGTAGGTACCCATGGGGTGGGACTTTAGTTATTAAGGTGTATTCCTTGCATGTTGAAGCATCAATTTTTTTGTGATGTATTGCTAACCATGATAGCTATTAAGTTTCCTTTAGAGATTAGCGACCTCTATAGTGAATTACTTTATCATATGATCATTTGGTCCAAAGTAATATAATATTATCATAGCATCAGACAGTTATTATAAGTATAATCAGATATGATAGATAATTAAAGTTAACACATATTGACCATGCAATCAATATAAAAAGATAATGCATAGAGAAAAGGAGAATTAAAATTTCCCATGAGATGACTTAGTGAACTCGAATTTGTGACATTCAATTAAAGCCAAAATGTATTCTTCGGTTAATTAAACAAATCACAGTGACCATTACAAAGTAATTCAATCATCATGATTCAGTTAATAATACTTAACTAAGTGCTAATAAATATGGACTAATTAACTAAAGTTTTTATACTTTATTTAAACTAAAACATGACACTTAAGTTAATCAAAACATGAAACTTCAGTTAATAAAGTGTCTTCATGACGAAACTTGACTAAAATCACTATGACACTTGAGTTAGCATTCTAAGTAATCATGCATTTAGTTAGATGGTGACTTCACTCCGGATTCAATTAAATATCATTTAATCTCAAAAATGAAAGGCATTGGGCATATGTTATGCATGATTATGAATCCAATGTATAGGATAATTATTCTATGAAGGAAATTATCATTTTGGTGCAAATGGTGCACTATTCTCATGCAGCCACTAACTATTGTTTGCAAGGAAGTTATTTTAGATTGTTATTAATGTGTTGGGCACATGTAAGTTCATATAGTTGATCTATATTCTCTATTGCATCAATTTTCTATTTTATCTAGCACGCGGGGTGCCAAAGACAATCTATTATTGTGTAAAAAGACATTATATTTGTTCTATCATACTTATACTCTAAAAAAATTGTTGGGTTTTTCATTCTCATTATTTGATGGTTTTCCCAAGGTACATATTTTGTTTTGTATGAATTATTTATATAAATGAATTTTCTATTGATTTCATTTTTCAGTATTCCTCTGCACCTAAAGTTTTAAAGTTAAAATCTCATAATATTTGCTAAAAAATTAACAAATTTGAAGGCAAACAAGTAAATGGTCTAATATACCCAATATGGTTTTCCAATATATCTACCAAATTTTTCTACAAGCCCTTCAGCTAAGAATATCCACTCCTTTTTCCACACCTTCCTCCCTTACCCTCCCATTTCTTTAGGTAGCCGTCATATTATTAGGAAGTATATGAATCAAATTTTCCTCCTTAAACAGCTAGTAGAAAAAACATACAAAGGATATAATATAGGATGGTTCCTAATACCTCAAGAGATAAAAAAAAAAAAGTATAATTGAGATCCCCACCAAAAATCAAATGTGTACTCTTCAAAATACCACTTTCATCAACTCTTTCCCAAAGACCCTGTCTGCCAACATAAGGTCCATAACAATTTATCATCTTTAGCTCCTGCTCTAGACCTCTAATATTTCCTTCTAGTGGGATAATTGCACATCTATCAAAACCCTTGAAGCTAACAACTAAGGTATTCCATATAGAATCACCCTAGAGTGACCTACAACATCAAAAGGCCTTCAAGGGAATTTTATTTAGGATTTACCCCATCTAATTGAATGTATAATGAGCTTTAAATCATTAGGAAACATCCAACAAGGGTGTATCTCTAAGAGCCCTATGATCCACACCAAAAGCATAGTATAAACAATGGAGGCAGATAGAAATAGGCACATATTCATCAAACCTTATATTCTCCCCACTAGGAACCATTACCTCCTTATTTAAAAACCCTTTTTTGTTCTTCTTTCTTTTAATAGTCACATTTTGACATTAGATGGATGAAATAGGAGAAACATCTTCTTTAGACAAAGGATTATTTGAATACATGGATAGTCATTTCTTAAGGAGAACATATTTATAGGAGGGTACAAGGTATGATATCATTGGACTCTCATAGTCCAAAGTGGAGTATTTTCCTAGGACACCGCCTGAAAAGAAGAATAAGACAAACCCTCTATGCCTATCAAAGTACATGATAATTTGAATTTATCATATCATCAAAACTGATCAGATCCCCCAAATTTGAAACCAATCCCTTGAGAACTGTTATAATTTCAATGGTTATACTATATATTTAAACATTTAGAATCTTAACATCTTAACCATATGCAATAGGATCACTAAAATAAATACAAGCATAGCAACATGAAAAGAATACAGATATTTTCATCTAGGAAACCACTAGGGAGAAAAGCCAGCAACTTCTTTAGTATAGATTTCGTCAGCAACTGAAATTCCAACCAAGATAATAAAAACCCCAAATATAAAAGAAACTTCTTATCTTCTCCAGCAAGCCTCTTCTTCTCTCTCATGTGCACTTGCTTGAGTGTGAAATCTATCCAAAATGAGAGGAGCACCCTCTCTATTTATACTCATCAAGTGAGTGGCATGTTTAACTAATTGGGATGAATTGTTCCTCTAAACATAGCCAACCTCCTAGGGAGACTCAAAATAGAATTTATATAATATTCTTGTGGGTACTATTGACCTGATTTACAATGGAAGGGTTACATTGATTCTTTCAAGTACATTTACATGACGAAGTACATCAATAACATCTCCTAAAGTAGGTACAACAATAATACAATAAAATTACAATAAGAATGTATTTTGAAGTTAAATTATTCAACGCTCTCTCTTAACAAGGAAGGTGTTCTTCCATCATGGTCAACATACCTAGATATCATCACTGGTTCTCGTCACGCGACACCAGATATCAAATCTAGAAATAATCACTAAATATCATCACTGGAAATCATCACTTATGCTGCAACTTCGTACTCAGACCATTGACTGGTGACATCTCTATAAATCATCAGAATTTCTATAGATCCAACACTTTTTCATTTTGGATGTAATCCTTAAGTTGATGAAACACCATCCCTATTTCATGTTCGGTGCTACCCTCTTGGTAATACTACCAACCACATTGGTATCTACCCTTGGTGATATGACCAATCATACTGGGATCCACCCTCAGAGATGCAACTATCCACATTAGGATCTACCCATGTAGATACAACCAACCATGTTGGGATCTACCTTGGTGATACGACTATTCAACATGCACCATCTCAATCTAGTTCATCAGAGATCTTACATGTAACACATGAACCAAATCAACCCAGTCCATCAGGGAGCCTACATGTAACACTGGGATATACCCTTAGTGATATGACCAACCATGTTCGTATCTATCCTTGGTGATATGGATAGTCAACATGCACCAACTCAATCTAGTCCATAAGAGATCCTACATGTAGCCTGTGCACCAGCTAAAACTAGCCCATTAGGGATCCTACATATAACACTGGGATCTACCATTGGTGATATGACCAAACATGTTGGGATATAACCTCATATATACAACCATTCATACCATATAGTGACCAGTCCTTTTTCATACCGAGTGTACCACTGTAGTGACCGATTATTTTTCATATTGGATGCAAGTCTCATTAGTCTTCCATTGAGCAAGCCCTTTTTCATAATGGATGTGAATACCACTTATCCTCCATAGATCTATACCATTTTCATGTTGTATGTGAGTACCAAAGGGGCTCATCACTCCCTCTTGAGATGGACATCGATCTGAAAAAATCCAACATTGAGCCTGGAGTACTCAAACTTCACTCTCGCTAGAGGCTTGGTCAATACATCGATTATCTGTTCACTCGTCGCAATATACTAGAGATTCTATGCTCCTCTCTCCACCATATCTTGGATATATTTCTATTGGATATCGATGTACTTCAACTTGTCATGGAATAATGGTTTCTTAAACAACTTAATACAGCTCTGGTTGTCATAGAAAACACTAGTAGTCTCTAACTCGACATCGAATAATCCTGCAGGTATATTCTGAAGCCACACTTCCTCACAAATTTTTTAACAAGATGCAATATACTTTTCCTTGGTTGTGCTCAATGATACACTAATATTATTCTTTATGAACCAAGAAAAAATGTCAGGCCCCAAGCTAGTGAAGTAGCATCCTGAAGGGATCTTGCTCTCTGTAGCATTACAAGCCCAATATGAGTCAACATATCCCTACAGGAAGATCCTATGATCTTTAACATATATGAGGCCATACTCAATCATACCCTTCAAGTACCTCAACACATGATTTCTTGCAATCATGTGAACATGTCTCAGCTCTACCACGTACTGACTCAAGGTGTTCACTGCAAATCAAATATTTGGCCTCATTTTCATCAATTACATGAACGAACCAATCATATTCCTATAGACTATAGAATCAAATGTCTCTAAATTAGGAACACATAGTAACTTCAATTTCGATGTCATCGATGTGGAAATAGCCTTGCAATCCATCATCTTGGATCTCTTCAGGATCTCTATCGCATATTGTCCTTTGATTGGTAAAATATCATATGGATTCTACCACACCTCAAGACCTAATAAATAGTGCATCATACCCATGTATTTCACTTCAAACTCTATGTTAATTATATTCTTTGTTTCTTCTATGAGCTCCTCATCACCTTTCAGGTATGCATCATCTACATAAAATAGTAGTATCATTGGTTTCCCATCCTCGACCTTGTAGTAAAGGTTGGAATCTGATTTACTCTTGGTAAATCCCAAGATCATTAGAAATACATCTATCCTTCCATACCATGTCTTGGGTACATGTTTCAAACTGCACCACATACACTTCCTCTTCGTGAGGGGAGACATCTGGTATCACTCTAAGCATATCCATGAGATATTGAGGAAAACAACCTTTTCCATAGGCAAAGGTCGAGTGATAATGTCTCTCAATCTGTGTTGTATTCACTCCCTCTACATCTTGTACTCTCTGCATTGGGTCATTCTACACTAGAGTGACTGGTAGCCTTCTCTACTACTGATATTTTGTGTATCCATATACGTCATCTCTTAAGGTTACTGCATACTAAGATCTAGAACTTTGTTTCAAGTTCCCTCTTTCACCCATCTATGAGCTCCTCATATTCAACCTTGTATCGAAGGTTTAGGTTGCATCTCTATAGGTTATCCTCAAGCTCATCATGTAACTACATGTCATGGGTGCCTTCTAATCTGGTACAAAGACTTCTTCAATGTGCACACATTTGTTTCTTTGTAGAGGGTCCTGAATCCTATAGGTTGCTCCATATACACTTCTACTTTGATTACACCATCTATATAGAGTAATATCCATCATTGAATAAGTGTGTCTAGCCACTAGAGAAAACACCTCATGATAATTGACTCCCTCTTTCTGAGAGAAACATTGCTTTCCACATTTTTAGTATGCTTGATTTCATAAATATTCTTGAATGTTATGGTTGAACCATCATCACTTGTTTTTCAGAACAAGTCTCATCATTCTTCTCTTGTAGGTGATTGTACAATATCTTTCCTATAAGTCAAATTCAGTTGCATGATTAGAAAAAATTCATAATTTTAAAACACATTAATAATGACAAATTCTTATGCATGAATACATAGGTCACATATTCATGCAACTATCTTAGCCAATGCTTCAACACAACATTCATCCATATCTCATATACATACAATAAATTTCTAGATTCCTTCCATCTCTACCAGAACATTATTAAGAGTGTGCACTGCTCCCAGCATGTCAGCAAAGAGGTTTAATTCTAGATAAGTAGCAATGGAATGTTGTACATCACCATAGGCCACTTATCCTTCACATGCATATTAGTATTATACTATTCATGAATGCAAACACTCTAACAGGCATAATACATTTCCTAAATATAGGCACAAAAATATGTAGACAACTAAACAATGTCATATTAAGCAACTAGATATATATAAAAATGATAATTCAGATACTTATATCTGTTTGTTTGGTAGGATCCCTCTTGATCCTTTCCTCCTTGCAATAATTATTGCAGTCTTTGATAGTGTTCTCTACTCCATGATCGTCAATGTTGAAAAGGTATTTTACACCATAGATCACATGGAACGTTATATTGGTGTTGAATATGTGCCCCTCTATCTTCATTCATGATTGCATCACTCCTTATCCAATGATGAAATCGATAAATGGTTCTTATATATTCATGGTTTGAATCCTTCTGGATAAAAATACATATTTCTCGCCACTGGATGAATCTTCTTATGCTTTCTTCTTGACTAGTTCATCATCTTCTGTGATGTGAGAATTGTGTCTCTTCTTTTTTCCTTTCTTCTTGGGACAATATTTCCCAAAGTGTCCTTTCTCAACACAAGTGAAACACCTGAGTTGTGAAAGGTCCTTCTTCTAAAATATTTTATTCTTGTGAGAATGTTCTTCCTTCTTGTTCTTTCTCTTCCTGACATGAACTATTAGAGCTAGATCGTCATCTTCGCCCATATATTTGTCTCTTTCTATCAATCGGGATTCTTCTTGTGTTCATTCCTCCCATATCCTACTGAATTTGGTGAGCCTTCTTCTAGAATAAATTCCTTGAAAGATTGATTCCCATGATCTCGGGAGAACATTCAAGGTGAACATCACCACTTCTTCTTGTTCAACATTGTCTCCAATAGATTCTAGTTATTCTTTGATCTAGGAGACCCTTGTGAAGTAAGATTGTATGCTTTCTGAACTTTTCATCTTCACACCCTTGAGTTGAGTCATCAAGGTCATCTTCTTATTGATATTATTTACTTCATATGAGTTGGTTAATGCATCGAACATCACCTTGGGATTCTCCAAATATGACAAATGTAGGATAAAATGGTCCTTGATAGAGTCTGCAATGATCCTCTTGGATTTTACTAAGTTCTTATTATGCTTAGCTTTTTCGTCATCTCCCTCTGGATATGCAACTTATTCTTTGACATAGTTCTCCAATTTAAGCTCTTCCAATATGAGAAGCACTTTATACTTCCATGCTTGGAAGTTCTCGGCTACTTGAATCTTGTCCTCAATATTGGTATTGTTTTTCATCTTGATAAAAATGAGAACCTCAAATGGAAATAGAGAGAATTTAACTTACCAATGAGAGAGCTTCAACTGGATTCTTGCTCCAATGCGTTTTTAGAAAATTGCTTTTGGTGGAACTAGGGTTTGACAGAGAAACCCTTATTTTTCATCCTTGGTGACTTGAAAATCATATTGGATATAAATATGCGCCTCCTCAAGGATAGTTGAGAAATGTACTCCTTTTATTAATTCTGTGGTCAAAACTACCAAATATTTGATGCCCTAGTTTTCTTGGCAGTGGTGTTGGGTTAAAAATTGAAAATCCACAAAACTAAAATTTGCCTCCATAGAAAGATGTGCCTCCTAGGGATACTTAGATGGTCCTCGTTTTTCAACTAATTTGTGGAGGGAATTTCTCAAAATAGGAAACCCTAGTTTCCAACTTTTGTTAGTTACAATTGCACAAAGGATTCTTTTAGGGTAGCTCTGATCCCATGTAAGAGTTTTAATGGTTATACTAGATATTTAAACATTTAGCACCATAACATCATAACGATATGCAAGAGGATCACTGAAAGAAAGACACGTGTAGAAACATGAAAAGAACACAAATATTTTCATCTAGGAAACCACAAGGGAGAAAACCCAGTAACTTATTTAATATAGATTTCATCACCGAGTGCAATGCCAACCAAGATAAGACAAACCCAAAAGACAACATCAAATTATTCTCTTCTCTATTGATCCTCTTATTCTCTCTCATGTGTACTTTCTTGAGTGTGAAGTGTTTCTAAGTGAGTGGAGATCCCTCTCTATATACTCATCAAGTGAGAGACCTTTTTACATAAATGGGCCAACCTATTTCTATAAACAGGGTCGACCTTCCCGGGAGACTCAAAATAAAATTTATATAATATTTCTTATGGTACTATTGATCTAAGTTACAAAAAAAGGGTTACATGATTCTTTCAAGTACATTTACATGACCAAGTACATCGCTAACCTCTCTCGAAGGAGGTACAACAATAATACAATAAAATTAAAATGAGAATATCTTCCGAAGTTACATTTTTAAAAAAGAACACCTTGATTAGAAGAAGGAAGGTTGTTCTAAGACCTATTTAAAGTATTTTAAAGGCTTGACAACCAAATAGGACAAGAAACTAAAACTCATTTTATCGAATGTTCAAGCAAAGACAACTCATGTTTAGAGGCATTTGAAGCAATAATTAAGGAAGAAATATCATTAATATCCAATATAGAGGGAACCAAACCCCCAATATGATCATAATCCATAGGAACCCTAGGGACAGGAATTAATACCACACTAGGAAAAGGAGCAGTAACCCTAGGAAAAATTTTAAAACAATGATTTCTCTCTACCTCTTTAGAAAAAATAAGTTCATAAATATAGAGAGAAGAATAGAATTGAGACAAAATAGTTTATAACTTACTCGACAAAGTCACAAAATAAACCTTTGAGGATTGGATAAGAGTTCCATATTCAGTGAGCACTTCAACCATATGGTCCCTGGATTCTCTACCCATGTGCAAATATAAGGAAGGGGGCGCCTCTTATATCAAATTTTCACTATCATCTGATGAACATTTAGAAACAACCAGACACTTATGCCTAAGGTGGATTGTTATCCAACACAAATGGCATCTGAAGGGAACCATTTAGATAATCTAGGTGTTGCTTCCATTCACCCAAACATATATCAATTTCAGAAGTTAAACTCTTTGTCACATCAAACTAAACAAAAACCAAAGCAATTCTTTCATATTCTGCAAATAGCATTTTCTCCTCCAAGAAAACAAAATCCCAATCTTATTTTCCATTTCCATGAAAACATTTTTGGTCCACAACTGTAGTAGAAAACTAGGTAAAAGAAGTCATAATTGCATCTTCACAATTTTCTCACTTAATGGAATGAATCCTGAATGCCATATGCGCAAAACCAGAGAACCTTTACCAACAACCTAAGGTTTTCCAAAATCTTTGTTGCATTTTCTTTTGTTATAAATTGAAAACATATCCAACAATTCAGTAAGAGACTAATTTAGGGAAATACCCTAACAATGGTTTCTAGACTCCATTGATCCATAATGAAATCTCCAATATGTTCAACAAAACTTACTCCAACCTTCCCACCGATTCCCTCAGTGATAAACTCTCCACTATATCCATGTTCACATCCATCCCCAGCACCAAACTTTATTTTCCATCTTCAACCTTAAATGCTTTCAATGAATTCCTATTTTTATCCACAGGACTAATGAGTTTCCTTCTCTTATCCACTAAATAAACCAAATATTTGGTCCCAAACAAGGTTTTCCCAGCAACACCAGTCCTATGTATTTTTTCAATATCTCCCCTAGCTATAGACCTTGGCTTCACAACTGACTCCATCAAGCAAGACCTTTCGACTACTTTAGAGGAAGCAGCATAACCATTTTGGGGGAAAGGGTAATTACCTTATCAAAGTAAAGGTGAAAATTTGGCTAGTTTATTTCCACACACCTTAAATACCACCCCCAACAGGAATACCAAATGTCAATGGTGTGACATCTCGACAAACGCCAACCATATTCATGTCAAAAGTAAAAATGATGCCACCTACCCAAACCTCCTCATCGTCCAAATAAGAAAAATATTCCTCCTCTGCCATCGAATTAGAACACGCACCCCCCATCTAAATCACCCCCTACAGCCAAACCCTACAAAACCCTAAATTCATTGGCTTTAATAAGATAACCTTAAACACTCCATCAAATTCAAACTCTTAAATGTGAATAGTGTGCATGAAAAACTTAACCCTTAAGAAAACCTTTTTTTTACTTGAAATTAATAGTTTTTACATCAATTTTTTACCTATTCTTCTCTGAAATAACTTATTGTTTATCTTTATTCTTAATTGTCAACCCAATAAATAAGGAATCGTAGTTTTTAATTTACTTATAAAGATGGGATATTTTGTCATGGGTTTGCATAGATTGCACTTGATATTGGATTGGTCACATCGATTCTTTGTGATTCTTTGAGAAGTATGGAATAATTTTAGGAAAGGGTTATGTTTATTTTAGTTTTTGTATTGCAATACATTGAACTCAGGTCACAAGTTGAATTTGGAAATGATGAGTAATTTTCCAAACTTCAATTTTAAACATGATTTTTTCTTGATCGTTTATATCTCATATTTTTGGTTGCTAAATAGTATAAATATTCTTACTTACCATCATAAAAAAAATATTTTACCTTGATTTTAAAAATGTTTTCAATTAAAAAATAAAAAAACATATCTTCAATTTTGCAAGTTATTTGTCATTAAGGTCTTTTAAAAGAAACAACACTCAAAGGTGGTGGTTTAAACACGATCTGTGCTTCAAAGTGAATATGATGTTATGGCATACATCAGATGAATTCCATTTTCGCTCCCGATTCTAGTGAGTTGGGGTATTTAGAGATTTATATATTTCCAACTAAATTTCCTATTCTCATTTATGGGTTAATAGATTCTTATAAAACCACTTCATAATAATTAACAAAAATTAATTTTGTTTTATTTTTTATTTTTTTATTTTGGAAATGTTTTTTAGTTTTAGTTTCTTTTGATTGATCAAAGTGTTTTATTTCACTAAGGCCTATGTTTCCTTCTTCAACCATGACTAAGACTCAAATATTCATGTACTTAATATAAAAAACCTCTTAATGGCACCCATATCCCTACTAAGAGGTAAGGATAACCTTAAGCGTCTTTTATGTTGGTTCAAGGTTCTTTTCATAATCATGTATTACAAAAATATTACTTTAGGGTCCATTCACCATGGTACCTCCCATGACCATGTCAAAGGTTAGTCAAAACCCATAACTAGTGCTTGAAATATTCTAATGATGTTTTTACCCTACATGGAAGACAAGGATTCCCTTAATATGTTCTATGTGGTACATTAACTTATAATTATCCCCACTATGTGCTAAGAAGGTTCCTTTATAGCCTAAATATTGGGATTCCTCCTCAAATCATGTACAAGGCCGTGCATCTCATATAAATAGTGTGTAAACCATTCAAACATCATTGATAGCATCATACATAGGCCAACAATATCATTGGGTGGTCATGTGTGGTGGTCAAGGTGTTGTTCTTGGCCCTTTATACCTATAAGTTTCCTTTAAGGCCTAAATCCAAAGTTTCCTTCCCTAGTCATGAAAATACCACTAAAACATTTCGATATCATTGATATCCCTGCTTGGAGGTGAAGGATACCCTCCATGATGCCTCAAATAACAAGAAATGACTTATTTAGGGTTTTAGACTAGCATCCTACTAGGAATATAGACACAATTAGCATATTTTGCATAGTAAAGAAGGGTATAAGGACCCCTGCTATGGTCAAAGGACAAAAATAAGAGCTTTATGTTCTAAACAAAAAATTTTAATCATGATATCCATGGATGAGGCCTCTTACCATCACACAAATCCTTTCTATGGAATGTATACCCTCTAAGCACAATATGGATGCTATTTGTAGGGTCAAGAGCCCCATTTGGATATTCAGGACTCTAAGTTGCGTCTTAGTTCCATTAAAAAAAATTATGTGCTACTTTATGCACTTACGGACTTGAACGTAGTTAGGAAAGGAATAGAAGGTGCTAAGGCTCTTCCCAGTTTAGTAAATGCATGCCCAATCCTATTTTCTCGCTCTTTTTTAGCGTTTTAAGTTGAAAATGATGTTGGTTACTATTTTCTCCCTACTATACATCTATTTTTATAATTTGGGTTAAAAAGTGATTGATTTGAAGAAACTCTTCACGGATGTCTTGTATTTATGAAATGTCCACCCAGTTTAATAAAAATGCAAGCCAAATCCTCCTATCAAATGTTTATATTAAATGGATTTAGAAATAGGATAATCAGATATATTTGTTTGAGAATATACATATAGGAACTTAAATAGGAGAGAGATATTGTGAAAAATTTATCAAAAATCAACTAATCATGTAACAAATGAGATATCATAGGTCATTGCACAAAAAAACTAGAATAGATAAGAAGAAAGAATGGTGTATTTCATAAACTTGAATGAATGGAGGTGAATAATATAAATAGCAAGGAAATTTTAATTAGGTCAGGAGGATGTTTGAATTTATCATGCCATTCTTAGAGGCTATTCAAGCTTAACTAGATCCAAAGACCCTTAGTTATCCATTTGCACTCACCTAGACTATGTTTAACTGACCCAAGGTTCCCAAATCACTAGTTTTGATTGAGTGATATACAAGGAATTGACTATACGTGCATGCAAATCCATAAAATCACTCAACTAGGGTGCTTAGGGTTTGTTTGCGATAGTAAGGTTCAGTTAGGACCTATATTAGTGGAGTGCATCTAAGTCTCAACTAGTTACAAACTTAATCACTCCTAAAATCAGGGAATAGTTCCTCATATCCGAAAATGCACCCCCAAATATAGGAATCCAGTTTAAGGTTGACTTGGGTGGTCAATTTGGATTGGATTTGTCTTACTAAAGTTATCAAGTCAAGGTCTAGGTATCTAGGTAGAGGGTTATTTTCTCTAACACCCCCCCCCCATAAGCCTAACTAAGTGAGAGAAACAAATAGTACAAATGGGTCCAAACAATATGAAGACACATTAGGTACCCATGCACACAATATTCTTTGAAATTTTGGTAAGAGGGACAAAAGGACATGAGAAAAAAACATATAGAAGAGAATGTAAAAAAATAATATACTCGGGAAATTTTGTGCAGAAAGTAGTAAGTAGTAGGATCAAATGTTGAAGGTATTATTAAATGAGAACTTGATTTGGTACAATGTATCCAATGTCTTATTCAACTATAACTTAATTTTGGACAAGTTCTCCAAAGTATTCTGGATCAAGAATGCATTGAGTATAAACTGTTGAAAGTGCATACATGCAACTAGTTTTCTTCAATGTGGAGTCTTCCTTGTTGTGCTCATTTTCTTCCTTATATTTAAAAAAAAACTGTAACTTAAATCCTATTATTTATTTGGTACTTTATTTCCTTCCATCATTGGATTCAAAATATTCATGAAAAATCCTTGGTTTTTTCTCCTTTTGTCTCTTGTATGCGAGAGCACTTTTTCTTTCTTGTTCCCTTCTTCCCCTCATTGACTTCATGTACATGCACCTTTAAGGTATTTTGGAATAAAATTTGTGAGATATTATATTTATCTTGAAGGATGGAGGAATAAAATTCATCCAAAGAATGCATTTTGTAGGAGGCTCCAAGAGCCAGTTTAGTAGAATGGAAAGTAGAAACAAATGTATTTTAATGCAGACCCAATTTGGAGAGGATATAGTCATCCTTCTTGATATTACACATATTTTTTTGCAAGATAACTAATTTGGTGAAAAACTCTTGAATAGAATCAATATCACTTGGTCTCAAGTTCATGACCTCCACCTCTAATCGGTGGCCCTCACTTCATACAATGTTCTAAAGAGCATGGACAACGTAGTCCAAAATTCATTTGAAGTCTTATTGGATTCAATGTGGTAAGTTATATATGGAAAAATAGAATTGAAAATAATCATGAAAGTTGCATCTATTATTTTCAAGTATTTATACTTTTCAATTTCTGAATTTGATTCCACCTCTCTATCCATTGTGATCTGGTAGAGCTCCTCCATCCTCAAGGGCATCACTAATATTTCCATTCATAATAGTTGAAGGGGGTTAGAATGTTTTGGGACATGATAAATACATGGATGAAAAATCCTTTATTTAACCTATCATATCTAGATCCCTAAAAAAACACTAGAATATTGACTAGTTTAGCACCCCTGCAGCTCGGTACCATGTAAAATTTGAGAATATAGATATAGACACATAAACAATAAATATGTACCATGAAAATGAGATCAAAAATCTACCTAATATTGTAAAAAATGAGATATCATAGAACATTACACAAAAAACAAGAACATATAAGATGAAAGAACGATGCTTTTCATTAACTTGAATTAATGAAGCCAGCGATGAACAATATAAATAGAAAGGTAATTAAAATTAGGTATGGAGGCTATTTTAATTGGTCATGTAGTGCTTGGAGGATATTCAGGCTTAACTATATCCAAAGAACCTTATTTAGCCATGCACAATCACCTAGATTGAATTTAACTAACCTAAGACTCCCTAGTCACTAGTTTTGACTGAATGATGTACAAGCAACCAACTCTATGTGCATGTAAATCCCTAAAATACGCAAAGCGGGGTGCTTAGGGTTTGTTAGGGATAGATAGGACCTATAGAAGTGGAACAAATCTAGTCCTCTATCAGTTGGAAACCTAGTCACTCCTAAAATTAGGGAATAATTCCTCAAATTAGGAAACGCACCCCCAAATCAAGGAATGTGCCCCCAAATTTAGGATCCAACTCATGGTTGAATTAGGTGATCAGTTTAGATGAGTTTTGTCCTGCTATATTCATCAAGACAAGATCTATTTAGCTAGGTATAGGGTTATTTTCTCCAATGATATTGAGAATAATATCCTTATGCTATTTTTATATAATCTAACCTTGTATGCTTTGAGTCAAGCTATGAAAAATTACTGAAAATTTATTTAATAAAGTGCACACCATAGTCTATACATAGGTAAATAATTGAAATTCATAAGGTGGGATTTAAGCTATACATTGTTGACAAAAAAATCTTTCATATTCCTAAAATGATGTTTCATTTTCCCACAACATTAGAGGAAATTTCAACTCAAAATGGGCCTTTTAACTTTTATTCAAATTCCATGTCATCATGTGTTAGCCAATGAAATTTCTTTAAATTTAAAATACCGTATAGGTCTTAAACACTTTTTTAATATAAGTTTGGGGATAGGTATCATAAAAAAAACTACTTTTTTTGTTTGTATTTTTGACATATCTCCCCATGTTTTTACTCAAATTTCGATCGGGAGAGCTCGTTGGATGTGGAATTAAATTCCACATCCAACGAGTACCCACTCGGCATAATTTTTACGGACCCCGCTACCCCAAAAACAAGAAATACCTGAAAAAATGGAATGATGATGTCATCATTCTGTTTTTCAAGTATTTCTTAGTTTTGGGGTAGTGGGGTCCGTCAAAAGTATGTCAAGTGGTACTCGTTGGATGGGGAATTTAATTATGCATCCAATGAGCTCTCCCGATTGAAATTTGAGTAAAAACACAGGGAGATATGTCAAAAATACAAACAAAAAAGTAGTTTTTTTCTTTTCTTCCTCCAAAATTAATTAATATTATTTTATTATTTTAACTATTATTTTATGAATTCACTTTAGGAGGCCCATTTTGAGTTGAAATTTCCTCTAATGTGAATATTCCAAGATGGAAATTTGTCTTTTTTGAACCCATCTTTACCCACTTCAGTAAAATGCACACCTAACCCTATTTATTGGGGATTTTTGAGTGATTGAGTTGGAACTTGTGTGGATTACTATTTTCAACGTCTCTTTTTTTCAAAAAAAATTGCTTTGAAGAAACTCTTGATGCATGTATTTTATTTATGAAATGTCTACCTAGTTTATTAAAAATTCAAGCCAAAGCCTCCTATAAAATGTGTTATCACTCCAGGAAACTCCTCTAGGTTGTAGCTCGAGGATGCCTGGTGACTTAAAATGTTTTTGGGGTTTTTTGATACAAATCAATTCAGTTGACCTATATAACCTTTCCACTCTCAAGGCATGCATTAAACTCACTCGTTTACAAGGATTTTAGTTGCAATTGCTCAGAAGTTCGACAATAAGGTGCAGGGATGGAGAACTCACCAAGCTGGCAGACTTACATACAAAACACATTCATATAAATGGATAAATCCTGATGTAGATGGTATTTATAAATCAAATAGCACTAATAAACCAATAGGATGACAGCTATCGGCTTTTTAATCAATCTAAAAATGACCTAAATACACATTCAGGCATAAATACAATAAAGAAAGAGATGATGGATGAACAGATCACAACAAAAGAGATTATATCATGAATAAGTAAAATGAGAAGCTCGAAAGCATTATCGGCTCATAAATCCCCAAATTTGAACCTTTATTATAAAATCAGTCTTAGGCTTTATAGCCTTCTACAAAAAATACAGATCTTGAAACTTCGATCTGTTTTCACAAAAAATACTCAGAAGTGATAGTTTTTTCATATTAGGGTTTAAAACCCTATTTAACTATTTTTCTATCTATTTCGAAGATCTAGTTCACTAAGTGAATACTAAATAACTGCAGTAGTCACTGATAATCACCACTATTGGTTCAGTGTAAAATTGTCGCCAAAATCCAGTGTTTCGGCGATTAACTAACGTGACCTTTCTTGTTTAATCCGCTGGAATTTTCTACCTTGTCGCCGATCGAAAGCTCTAACCTCTAACTCGTCGACACCCCAGGCCTGAATGTTGCTGCAGTGTCGGCGTCTCCAATTACTAGAGTCACAACGGTTTCTACATCGGCGATCGGAAGTTTTTTCCTCTAACCCGTCGGCGCCCCAAGCCTCAATGCTGTCGCAGTGTCGACGCCTCAAATGACTAACTTCGCGACAATTTATGCATCAACAATCAAAATTTCTATCCTCTAGCCCATCAGTGCTTTATATCTGAATGTATCATCTCTTTCCATCACTAGCTTGTCGACGATCGGAAGCTGTAATAACTAATGCATTGGAACCTCAAGGTTGAATGCTGTCACGGTTTCTACATCAATGATCAGAAGTTGTTTCCTCTAACCCATCGGCACCCCAAGCCTCAACGCTGTCGCAATGTCGGAGCTTTAAACCACTAGCTTCATAATCAGAAATCAGAAGCTCTAGCCACTATCCCATCGGTGCCTTAGACCAGAAGGCTGTCGCTGTTTCGAAGGTGAAACAAACTAATTTATCGTTGTTGGAAGTCGTTTGATGAAGGAATTGGGACATTAGTCCTCTATGCTGCCGATGGACAGTCTTGTTATTCATCAATGTGTGTTGTCTCTTTTGTTTTATTTTTTCAAAACTTTATATTTTTAACTGTCGACAATTTTGCTCTATCTCTATCGGAGGTCAGTAGAAGTTTGAAACAGAGATTTAGTTCCCTATGCTGCCGTTGTTTCAGAGGTGAAAGGAACTAATTTTATCGCTATCGGAATGATTTTTGTCATTTATCAGAGGCCTTGTCCATTGCCTTACCGACACTATGGAGATGCTTATTTGTAAACTCGTCGATCCGTAGTCCTTATTTCTTCCGATCGTCGATGATTTTCTATTGTGGCGGAACCCGTAGTCAGTCTGTCTCCCGCCGTTGTGGCTCCTTAGTGAACTATCTTGCCGACGGCTAGTGTTTTCAAGTTTTGACGCTTTATTAAGCAATGGTTCCAATTTTCGATACGTGACTTCGGTGGCATTTAGTGCTTTATATCACCAGCATTACGAAACCTTTCAGCTTTGCCTCGTCGATACGTAGTCCTTATAACCTCCGATCACCGAAGTTTTCATCTGATCATAGAATCCGTAGTCTATATGTCTGTCAATGGCCAATGAGATGTTTTGATCCTCGCCCAAGCCACCGAAAGCTACAACTTGTGAAATGTTCATCAAAAACAGAGGCTTTCAAACAGTCAGTGATATTCATATCCCTCATTATGTGAGTTAAATTCTTCAGACTATAAAAATAAATTATTTTGGGAGATAACAAAATGGTTATAGTAAATGGATTTCCAAATAAGATATCTAGATATTTTGAGAAGAATATCATTATTTTATTATATAAAACCTAACCTCATACCCTCATAGTCAAGCTATGAAAAGTGCAATTTTAACATTTTTATTATTACACACACTTGATGTAAAATTCAATCCATAGGCATAAAAATGCACATTAAGAATGTTTAATTTTATTTAAATGAATAAGGTATGTTACATCTATGTTTTCATAAAGTGCAGTCCCTCAGAGGATATGTTTTGTGAATTTTGGAACACTCTAAGATGTAGTTTTTAGGACAGTTTAAAGACAAAATAGAAGTATCTTCTCAATATCCCATAGAGTAACAAATGTACATTTTGATTTCAAACTTTGAAATATAAAATAAAAGTATTTTCCTTGGAAATAAAAATACGGAATTAATTTGGCATGACAGAAATGACTAAATGTAACAAATAAAATATTTGTACATATTAAATAAAATATTCCATCATAAATATTACACCACAGATGTATCATAAAGAATTTACCATACTATATTTATGATAGGTATAATGTTTACATCTCCAAATGGGGTGCAGCAATCCTCATCCCCAATCTATAACAAATATGGACAAGATCAGATTGGTATGAACCCCATGAAAATTGCACTTGCACATGAGGTTGTACGCAATTATACAAATAGTTAAATATAAATGTTGGCCCCACTCTCCATTTATCAAGAAGTTGGGAATCATCACTTGAGCCTAGAGATGGTCGATATCTATCAAGAAAGGTTGGCCATGTATATAAAATAACCTCTATAAGATATGTGTTGACTTATATGGTGAAATCTAGTGAATTATTCTTATTCACAATCCTGAGAGGTACAAAATGCATTGCAATAAATTAAAAAGTAACCATGAAAATTTCATCTGAAAAAAAGAAATTTCCATATAATATTCATTGTGTATCATGTTCTGAGACCTTATGTGGTTGTATACTTTGTAGAAAAGAAGATGAAGATTGTGACAATGGGTTTAATGTGGCTACACTACTCCAAAATATGATGTTAATGCATTGTTTGTTTCATATTCTATAGAGATAGGTAATCTAGCAATCACAACTTCATCATCACATTTTGTTACAAGAATTTGGAAAGGGGTGTGCTTATCATTTCTCATAGCAATTAAATGGAAAAAAATGATTCTCCCTTTCAAGTGCTTGTGCCCCATATTTTAATAGACCTCACAGTAAAGAATAAATCAATGATTCCTACAATAAAAATAAATAATATATAAGATACTATAAATAATTTTTTGTGATCTGAATTAAAAAGTGTATATTCAAAGATACCAAAGAATACTCACCACCAATGATTTCACTTGGTATCAATAAAACTTGTTTTGTATAAAAAACCTCATGTGGATGCAAATTCACACCTTGGGGAATATGATGGCCTCTACCAAAAACATCCACATGACTTTCAAGCATTCTTACCCAACAAAATGTTCCACCAATGGAAACCTCTACTAAATAATTCAATAGTTCTACGCAATATGGAATTTTCAATAACTATTCTTAAGACATACCAAGCAAATTTTCATAATAAATATGGACACACGTGCCTACATTTATGGTAAAATCAAATGTATTTGTGATGTACAAAATAATTCCATCCATTTGAATGAGTTTATTTCTTCCAATATTGACAAAATCATCATCTCCTATTAAGGGAGTCACATTAGAGGAAATTTGAGGTCTAAAATGGGCCTCCTAAGTAAAATAATAAAATAATAGTTATTAATTTTTGAGGAAGAATGAAAAAAACTACTTTTTTTGTTCATATTTTTGACATATCTCCCTGTGTTTTTACTCAAAATCCGAGCGAGAGAGCTCATTTGATGCGGAATTAAATTTCACATCCAATGAGTACCCACACTGCATACTTTTGATAGACCCCACTACCCCAAAAATAATAAATACCTGAAAAAACGTGATGATGATGTCATCATCACATTTTTTTTCAGGTATTTCTTATTTTTGGGGTAGCAGGGTCTGTCAAAATTATGCAATGTGGGTACTCGTTGGATGCGGAATTAAATTCCTCATCCAACGAGCTCTCCCGCTTGGAATTTGAGTAAAAATACAGGGATATATGTCAAATATATGAACAAAAAGAATAGTTTTCTTTTATGACAAATATGTCAATTCAACCATTATGGTTGACTCATTTTATTGAAATTCTATTGGCTCTTGAATTCCAACTCACAAAATTTATTGTTGGCACGTTTTCTTATAAGGCCCATTTTAGACCCCAAATTTCCTCTAATGCATCTGAACTGGATCCCATGTAAAGCTCTCATTTGATGACTATAGCGGAATGTTTTTTGTGATATTAATATGGCCCACTTGAACATAAATGTGATTGTATTTAATAAAATGAAGGATGGTGCAGCATAAGGTTGCCACTTCATTTGCATACAACATTTGAATAGGAAAATCATCTTCCATATTATGTGTCCACATGCCACTAGTACCAACAATGTAAATAAGTGGATCATTACCACAAGGATCTAGGCATGTCAACTCTACATTTCCTCTATGGGACTCATCAATAACCTTGTATATATTGATATTTTTTAAACCAAATTATCTTTTAAAAAGAGCAACTATATCAAAATCAAGAACATCGCACATAACACATTGTATAGATGAATGAACCCAAAGTTGATAAGGTATTTATCTCTTATTAGGCTTGACATGAACATCACTATTGCTAGACTCTACTTAATCATCACTCCAATAATCATTTTTAGCAATTCTAGATAGTTGTCGTGAAATTCATCGTTGTATAGATAATTGTTGATGTTGTTGAAAATGTAACTTCGGAATATATTCTTTGTATTATTATTATTATTATTATTACTATGTACTTTTTTTATTCCTCCTTTCAGGGATGGTTTCCCTCTAATCGAAAATTTCACTGATGTAATTGGTCATGGAAGAGTTGAGGTAAAACATTAGTTATAATTCGGGGCAATAGTCCCCAAAAGAACTAGTGTAAAATGTATTTTTGAGTATCCCTAGGAGAAGTCGGCCTAGTCAAGTAAAGAAGTCTTCCCTGTTGGGGTCCTAGGTCATACAATTGAAGAATATAAATAGCGAGGCCCTCTCCCTCATTTTTACACAAGGAAATCATAAGAAATTTCACAACAAGAGAGAGAAAGACAAGTTCACTAGAGAAGAAGAAGAATAATAAGTTGCAAATGACATATTGTCTTTGGGTTTTTCCATCTCTATCTAAAATTGTACTAAGTGACAAATCTATTCAAAAGAATTTTTTGGTTTTTCTCCCTTGTGGTTTACCAAGATAAAATTCTTTATGTCTTTCTTTTGTGATGTGTTTTTCTATCTTTCGGTGATACTAGTACATTAGATTAAATATCTAATACAATTGAATTAAAGTGAAAATTATAACATGGCATCATAACTACCTTGAAAGAAAGCACTATGTAGATACAAAAACTAGGGCTTCCAAAATTTTCACTTTTCTCCACAAACTTTCCAAAAAAGAGGGTTGGGATAACTCGCCTCAAGGAGGTGCATGTTTTGGTGGAGAGATATTTCAATTTGAAGAAGTTTCATTTTTTACCTCATCATTGCTTCCAGGAGAAACTAGGGCATCAAATTTTTGGAGCTTCCATCCACCAATCTGGGAAAAGTAACCACTAGAAAACTCACCTCAAGGACACAGAATTTCAAGACTCTGAGGTTGAAAAATTAGGGTTTCTATGTTAAACACTATGTCAGCCAAATCAAGGAACAATTTGGGCATCTCAAATTGGTGATATATAGTTCCTTTTTATTTCCATTTGATTTTCTCATATCAAGATGTTGAATCATACCAAGCTTGAGTATAAGATTGAAGGGGATAACAACTTCCGAGCATGGAAATATAGAATCTCTCTTATTCTATAAGAGAATGACTTGGAAAAGTATGTAACAAACATGGTTCCATAACCAAAGGGATATGAGGCCAAGTCTACTCACAAGAATAATTTGATAAGAGCCAAGAGGATTATTGCAGACTCCATCAAATATCATTTCATCCCTCATGTATCTTTATTAAAGTATCCCAAGAATATGTTCTATGCTTTGACCAACCTATATGAAGGGAATAACATCAACCGGAATATGACCTTGAGAAACCAACTCAATAATGTGAAGATTCATGATTTAGATACTATCCAAGCATACTTCTTAAGGGTCTCTCAAATCAAGGAGAAACTTGAAGCTATTGAGGAGAATATTGAAGAAAGAGAGATAGTAATGACCACATTAAATTGGTTTTCAAAATCATGGGACTCTTTCATCCATGGAATATGAGCCATAAATAAACTTATAAATTTCATCCGACTATGGGAGGAGTGCACCCAAGAAGAAGCTTGATTAGTATTAGGAGCAGAGAAGATGGGAGCTAATGATGACCAAGCGCTAACAGCTCGTGCAAAGAAAGATAGAAGTAAGAGGGAGGATCAACCTCACAGAAGGCCTAAAATATTCCAAAAGCATAAAATATCTAAACGTGACTTCTTCAGTCTCATATGTTATACATGTGATGAGAAAGGCCACTTTGCAACAGATTGTCCTAAAAACAAAGGATCCTCAAGAATAAACAAAAGAAGAGAGAATCATGCTCACCTTGTTGAAGAATATGAACTAGAAAGGAAAAGGAGAAGAGAATATTCTTCAATTGATGAAGAATATGTTTTGATCTCATCTCTTACAAGTATCGTCACTCACGGAAGCAATGATTAGCTTGTGGATAAAGGAGGTTCCAAGTACATGACAGGGCAAAAAGAATCTTTTATCAACCTATTATAACATGAGCCACCTAACAAGGTGAAACTTTGAGATGACTACATGTATCCTATAAAAGGGAGTGGAGAAGCTTCTTACAAGTTGTACTCAAGAAAATCAATGAATATGAAGGATGTTCTCTACATACCAAGTTTGAAGAAGAATCTCATCTCCATTTCAGCTTTAGATGCTAAAGGATTTCGTGTTGCATTTTTTGATGTCCAAGAGGAAAGACAATAGATGATGCAAAAACAATTGTAGAGAGAGAGGGATGCTTGTACAAATTGAAGGGACAACCAGAACAAACTTTGGTTCATGACTCTATGGAACCAAGTGAACTATGGCACTGAATACTTGTGCATGTACACTATAGGGAAATACCAATTGCAAGCAAGGAAGTATCGTGTCTACCCGAGATTCAAGTAGAAAATGAAGGAATTTACAAAGGATATGCACAAGGCAAGAATGTGAAGATACCATTTCCTATTAGTGAAAGCAAGGTGAAACAAAGTTTGGAAATAATCCACTCAAACATATGCGGCCCCATGTCATCCAACTCCTTAAGCGGGTATGCATACTATGTTTCTTTCATAGATAATTATTCTTAGAAAAACATGGAATTATTTCTTGAAAACCAAAGATGAAGTTTTAAAAAATTTCAATGAATTCAAATCCTTGGTAGAGATCACGCTTATAGGAAGATCAAGAATCTCCGATTAGATAATGGTGGTGAATTCACTTCAGAATTATTCAAAGATCTATGTAGAGAATTTGGGATTAAGAGGAAGTTTATAACTCCCTACAATCCTCAATAAAATGGCATTTCAAGGTGGAAGAACATAACTATAATGGAAGCAGTAAAGGAAATGTTTCATGTCCAAGACCTTCCATGGCACCTATGGGCATAAGCAGCAAGAACAGTTGTGTATGTACATAACAAAAAACCTAATCATGGCTTCGATAACAAGACCTCAGAAGAAGCTTTATTGGGAGAGAAAACATAAGTCATCCATCTCATAATGTTTGGTTTCCTGGTATACACACATGTCCCCAAAGAAAAGAGGAAAGAAGGGAATATTCATGGGATACAGTGACACTTCAAAAGCATACTGAACATACTTCCTAGGATTCAAGAATATTGATACCAACTGAGATGTAACTTTTGATGAAGACTCATCTTACAACAATTCAAGACAATTTCACATGGTAGAAACTGAAGAAACTAGAGTTCCCAAAACCAAAGATACAATTATGGAATAAATAATTGAATAAGACCATGAAGACCATGATTTGACAGAACCACAAAGACCTGTAGATCCACCTCATGAGAAAAATTCCTACAAGAATACCAGTATGGGCATGGGAATAAATCCAAAATGAAAAGAGATATGGTTCTCCATATGGGACTTCCAGAGAGAGCAAAAGATCGATACCATACTCCAACTATGTGGCGCTACTTTGTGACATTTGATGAAGAACCTTTCAACTATAAGGAAACTGCAAAAAATAAAGTGTGGAAGGATTCCATGATTGAAGAGTATTAGTCAATCATGAATAATGATATCTAGGAGGTGGTCCTAAGACCATAAGAGAAATCCATAGTGTCTTCTAAATGGATCTACAACATCAAGCATACAACAGGATGGAAGCACAAGAAAACATAAGGTAGTATTTGTAGTAGATAGCTTCTCCCAGAAAGAAGGAATAGATTATGAGGAGACATTTGCACCAGTATCAATATGCACTTCCATCAAATATGTACTAGCATTAGCTGCAGTAATGAAATGGAAGATACATCATATGTAGATCAAGATAGCTTTCTTGAATGGTGTAGTTGAAGAGGAAGTGTACGTGGAGAATACACTAGGATTTGAGACACGTGACAAATAGACTCATGTGTGGAAGTTAAATAATGCCTTCCATGGTTTGAAGTAGGAACCCAGGATGTGGTATTGCAGGATGGATAGTTTTCTAGTGAGCATAGTATTTACCAAGATTAAAGTATATTACAACCTCTACTTCAAGGTTGAGGGAGGAAGGCCCAGTGAAACTCCTACTATATGTAGATGGCATGTTCCTAACAGGCGAATATTAGCTCATTATAGATACAAAGAGGAGACTTTCCACAGAGTTCAAGATGAAGGGCTTGGGGATGATGCACTACTTTTTAGATCTAGAGGTGTGGCAAAGATCAGATGGGATATTCATTAGTCAAGAAAAGTATGCAATAGATATTCTGAAGAGATTCAAAATGATGGACTGCAAGGCTATTGCCACATCAATGGAATCAAACTTGAGGCTAATATGTGATGCTTCTTCAGAGATAGTTGATGACACGATATATAGGTATATTATTGGTTCATTGATGTACTTGAAAAACACAAGGCTAGACATATTATTTGTTGTGAACACATTGAGCTAGTTTCTGATAGAACTGGCATGTGTTCACCTGGTTGCTGCAAAGCATGTATTGAGGTACATTAAGGGAACATTTGAGTATGGATACGATGGATCAGAAGATTAGCCTGCATGGTTATGTTGATTAGTATTGGGAAGCAGTGCCACAAATAGAAAGAATAATTTAGGATGTTACTTTAGTTTCATATCTAATATGATCTCATGGTTTAGCAGTAAGCAATCGAGTATGGAATTGAGTACAGTTGAGGCAGAGTACATAGCAGTCTGTTCAACTAGTTGTGAGGAAGTAGGGCTCAAAAATATACTATCATATTTGTTTGATCTAGAGTTAGAGGTGACTTGTATATTTTTTTACAACCAAAGTTGTGTTAAGTTGTCTGAGAATCTGGTGTTCCATGACAAGTCAAACCATATTGAGATCAAGTATCACTATATCCAAGATATGGTGCAGAGAGGAGCAGTGAAGTTCTAGTATGTGGTGACAAACAAGTAGATAGCCGATTTGTTTACCAAGCCATTAGTGAGAGTGAAGTTAGAGTACTTCAGAGAGAATCTTGGTTCATCTCGATGTTCCTCCAAATAGGAATAGATGTGACATGTTTAGAAGACACAGATGCACCGGGGTTGTATCTACATGGTGGGAGACGTAGGTGATCTAAAAGGATGTAATGCATCTAGGATGCTCCTAGGTTGTACCCACATGCTTGAATATGTTGGTGGTCCATGGGTAGTAAATAATATGGGATGCACCTAGGTTGTATCTACATGGAGGGAGACGCAAGTGGTCTGAAAGGACGTAATGCATCTCGGATGATCCTACGATGTACCGAAATGTAAGAAGATGCAGCTTAACCGAGAGAGTCATAATACATATAGGATGTACCCACAAGGTGGGAGACGCATATGTTCCCAGGATGTACCCACTAAGTGGGAGATGCAAGTTGACTAAGAGAGAGAGAGACATAATACATCTAGATTGTATGCACTGGTTGGGAGATGCAGATGTTTCTAAGTTGTACCCACTAGGTGGGAGACACAGGTTGTCTGGTGGACATGATATGCACATGGGATTCTCTTCATATGGACATAGTTGTGTATGCTCCTGGGTTGATATCCACGAGATGGAACATCCAGGTTGTCTTGGGAACATAATGTAGGCATACGAGATGATGAGATGATCTGGATACGAAAGGATGACAGTAGGAGACATGGGTTTTTTTCTTGGGAAATGTGAAATGAGAACCTTGGTTGTTCCTACTTGATGGATTTCTTGCAGATATGATGATGAAGTCCTAGGTGGGATCTACGCCTACATCCAACATCAAAAAGGGTTGGCTTTGGAGAAATTCTGAGGACTTATATATTCAAGAGATGTCACTATTCAATGGTTGACGAGATAAAGAGTTGTTGTAGTAGTGATGATAATCCAGTGATGATGATGATATCCAGAGATTGTGTCTAGTTGTGGTGATGAATGAGTCGAAATAATACATTCCTTATTAAGAGGGAGTGTTGTTGAAAATGTAACTTTGGAATATATTATTTGTATTATTATTAGTAGTAGTAGTATGTATGTACTTTTTTTAGTCCTCCTTTCTGTGTTTTTTCACTTTGATCGGAGATGTCACCAATGTAATTGGTCATGTAAGAGTTGAGGTAAAACCTCCATTGTAATTCAGAGCAATAGTCCCCAAAAGAACAAGTGTAAAATGTATTTTTATGTCTCCCTAGGAGAATTCATCCTAGTCAAGTAGAGAATTCCACCCTTGGGGTCCTAGGTCACACAACTGAAGAATATAAATAGGGAAGCGCTCTCCCTCGTTTGGACACACATCAATCACAAACAAGTTCGCTCCAAGAGAGAGAAAGAAAGGTTCTCTAGAGAAGAAGAAGAAGAAGCGATAGAATACATATTATCTTTTTGTTTTTCCATCTCTATCTAACATTCTAGTAAGTGATGAAGCTATACATAAGAATTGTTCGGTTTTATCCCTTGCAGTTTCATAGGATAAAATTATTTGTGTTTTTTTTTGTTTTGCGTGTCTATATTTGAGTGATCCTAGTACATTAGATTTTAATATCTAATAAAATTGAATTAAAGTGCAAATTCTAACGGTTGCTTCATTTATCAATTTTTTCTCATACAGCATCCTCTTCAGCAAGTATCTGGAATGCTTCTTCCATAATTTCTAGAGGAATCAACTTTCATTCTTTATGGGGAAATGGATTAGGGTCTATATTGAACATGATTAAATTTATAAAAATCTATAATTTGTGTTCATGACAAGATGTCCAAATGGGATACACAAGTTACAATTGATATCTCTAATCTACAATAGGGATCATAGGTGAGGATCAAAGATCCTCACCTCTTAATAGACACTCAAATTGATGAACTTGTAAGAAACTATACACAATAATACAAAATAGGCTATAATCTAACTTGCATTATGGTGAAGCCTATGATATTTTATATAGGAGTACATCCAAGAGTTCTCATTAATGAGGCTTCATTATTTAATACTATATATATTTAATTCTAACTAACTTATCTAATTGACTAGTGGGTTAAGTGTGAACAAGAACCCCATATAATAAGTAGGATGACTAATCCTTTTCTCATCCTAATCCTCCTGGTTTAAGTTGAGAAGCATTGTGGAGGAGTGCAAGCTTCCATGGTTGCAAAGAAGTTATAGTGATGTTGGTACAAAGTATTGTTGGATTTGTTGAGACTAGAAGGGTGGAAACATATGGTTTCCCAATTAGCGCGGCTAAGGATGAGAGGGTGGAGACAATTGGTTGCTTAGTTTGTTGATCCATGAATATGGGGAGGGTGGAGACACCTGGAATCCCTGATGCTAAAGAGAACCCTTTTGAACTAGTAAAGATGGACTTATATAGTAGGATGGCATGTGTTGTAAGAAAAGTGTTGTGTTATGGAGCTGTGAAGCTGACCAAAGGAGGACAGGAGGAATGCTGCAAGACTAGAACTAAGAGAACAAAAAATAATGGTGTAGTATCTTGTTGCTAAACCAAAACTGAAGATAAACCAAAAACTCCCCATAGTTGTGAGAGGTATGCTCTTGGGTAGAGCTGAGTGTCGTGGACAAAAACCATTTTTCCAAAAGATCTATATTGTGGTGCCAAACTAAAACAGGTGGAAAAGGAAAGTTACGCAAAAGAGCGTGTGGTGCTGGAAATAGAAGGGACATAATAGACATAGAGACATGGGGTTTTGAAATGGAACTGTTGGAGCTAGAAAAAAATGGTGGTTAGATAGCCTAGCTCAAGGGTGTTGACAACGTTTGAATAAGGGTAAAATGTAGATGTTGAGGATGAAAAATTCTACTAGCATAAATGTTGAACGGTTTAGATCAGGTAGAGGGAAAAAAATGTCAATGGGCATGGCCATTGGTCTTGGTACTTTATGGGATTAAGAAAGTGAGTTGAGAATGAAGGGGAAAAAATACATATGCCAAACATTAAGAATTAAAAATGAGAATGAAAATAAAATAATGGTGAGATATTTAGGGTTTCTATAATGAATGGACCACAAAACTAGGTATTGTGGCAGAAACTTGGATGGAACGAACATGAGGGTTGAGTAGAGAGATGGGTGGAAAAGGCATATATAAATTTGGTGCAACATAGAGTTGAAGAGAATGTATAATTGTAAGAATGACGACGTTGAGGATGGGACATGGATTTGGAGATGGAGAGGCAAAAAAATGATACATCTGGCAGTGTGAGTGTCTCATGAGATTGTATTGGGAGAGCATGGAGTGGGATATCGATGATTATGTTGTGGGAAAAGAAGAATCAAAGCAGAATAAATTTTGAGTTCTGGTGAGGAAATATGGGGGTAAGTACTAGAATCCAAGTGCTTATTGACGGCTAGGTTAGAGAACATCCTAGCCCCTAGGGAAAAGGAACCAAAAGAATAAAAATAAACTACAATGAGAGAAAGGTGAATAAAAAAATATGGGCGTGGATGCTAGGGTTGGATTCCTTCAAGAGAAAATGGCTAGGGTACCAAAAAAAAATTATGAAAGGGATTAATGTGTGTGTAGTGGAAGGTAAATGAAGGAAGATGCATGCAGCAAAGATAAAAGGTGTGGATCAATCATCTTTAGAAAAAATTGATGGATGAGTGAGTGAGGTGACAAATTGGGTGATATCCAATGGCAGCAGCTTAGGTTTTTCAATATGGATGTGTAGATAAAGGACGATGAAGGTTGCTTTGTGTGGAATGTGAAAGCTAGTAATGCATGGAAAAGAACCAATGAAACTAGGGTAAATGGTGAGGAAGGCACGGAGATAGGATCATACAAAAAGAAAATAAAATTAAAATAAACAAAAAAATGTGTTAAAAGAGAAGGAGGCTAGGGATATGGGAGGTGATCTAGGTAGGTGGCTTGAAAAAAAAAATTTAAAAAAAAACATCAAATTCCCATAGTGTAAGCCAACAAGACGAACGACAAACTTATGGTGGAGGATAAGATGGGTTTAGGTAGTGGAATGGTTGATTGGGGTCTGCGTGAGTGTCTTTTATGGCAATAGGTAGCAACGGGTACTAGTGTGTTTTGGCATGAGGAGGAAGTCGTGGTGGAAAGGTAAAGGGAAGGAGCTGAGAGTAATTGTAATGTGTATTCTCATGTATAGAACTAGGCATCGAGTGTTTAAGTGGAGTGATGAGAAGGTATCATGCTACAGTAAGTTGCAAGACATGGCTAGGAGGGTGGATTGTTGCAGCAGGAAATGAGAATAAAAGAAAGGTGGATCCATTGTAAAAGGAATATTAGGTTTAGGAATTGGGAAGAAAGTGAAAATGTAATGTGTCTAGTGGTTGAGAAAAGAGATAAATAAATTTCAAAAAAGAAGTGTGGCTATGAATAATAACTAATGGGAGGATATTGATTAGCAGACTACTAGAAAGGGGGCTTTGTGGAGATGAATGGATATCAATACATGATGTATTGAATAACCAATGGATGGAAGGAGGAAAATTCCATCTTGTGGGAGTGAAAGGTGTTGATGAGAAAGGGTGGTGAGGGTTTTCAACTGCAACTTGAGAAAATGGGATAAAATGAGAAAGGTGTGAGTTGGAGCAAAGAGAAGGAACGAGAAGAAGGACTGTAGAGAAAACCACATGCTTCGAGCGAACTTACACTGATACCAATCTCTAAATCGAAAAGAAATAGTAAAAAAGGAAATCTATCTGAATTGGCATAATATAAGTTCAACACTACCCTTTAGTAAGAACCTTCGATTTATTTTCTCCTTGCATACAAATAATATTGATGCTTCTTAATCCTATAAAAATTTTATATCAAAATATTAAGAATAAAATTGATTATTGTACTTATACAACATCTAGTAAATAACTCGTATAACCTAATTAAAAAAAAAATACACAATAGATAATAATAAAAAAATGTAACAACCATGTCACAAAATATCACATAATAATAACAATAAATCAAAAAACATTTAAAAAAGTAAATAACAAAAGCAACTATAAGAAAAAAATACAAACAAGTAACAAAAACCATTATAAATACAAACAATCAAAGAAAAAAAATATTAAAAACAAACACATTAAAAAAATCTTTAAAAATAAATTTAAAATCTAAAATTAACAAATATATAAAAAAACAAATAGAAAAGAAATAATATTAAAAACAAACTAATTAAAAATAAATAAAATGTAAAATGTAAAAAAAAATATTAAAAAAAACTAAAATCATAAAATATATAAACCATTAGTATTTTTGGAAAAGGTATAAAGAAAGTTTTGTTTGATTTTAGGGAAAAGGGGTTCAAGTGGAGGTATGAGTTATACTGTGTATAAGGAGGTATACATGTTTGTATAAACAGTAATATGTATTATATTGTGTATAAGAAGATATACATGTTTGTATAAACAATAATATGTATTATAGTATATATAATGATTATTAGTATTATGTGTATGTGATATTATGTATATATTATATGTAAAAAGGTGTGTAGTATATGTGTTATATTGTGTATATTGATGTGGGTAGATTGAGATATATTGTAATGTGCAATTTATTATATGCAATGATTGTTAGTATTATATGTATGTGATATTGTATATATATTATATGAATAAGTGTGTGTGTATATATATACATGGTATAGTATTAGAAATTGTACATGGGTAGTATATGTATTATAAGGTATTTGCAATCGATGCTGAAATAATATGTAACCAAAGTGTTGAGTTGTGTACATGGTACCATATGATATGAGTATATAGTTGTGATATAATATAGGAGTACCTATGTGTATATGTACGTATGATTGTGTTATATGTTTAGTATGAATAGGTAATTATATTATTGTAAAATATTAGGTAGATGTAATATGCTAAATGTTATTCTAAGATCTGGTAGAATGCACTTACTTAAACGCTAAACTTTATGGAACTCATAAAATAATGTGTATTGTAGTTGATTGCTTACATGTATCAAGAGGAGTTAACTAGGACTTCAATCATGAAGATCTAACATTACATTGTCCATTATTAAGATTGTCAATCCAAGTAGAAATTCACATCTAAATCTAATCTATAAGATTTAGCATTTAAATCATTACCATCGAATACTTAGTATATTAAATCTCAAGATAAAAAATAAAAATAAAAATAAAAATAAATGTGTATGTATTAAACTATAGTATGGGTGCATGAACATGCTATTTTGAATTCTAGATAGCGTAGGTAAATCATATTGACTTCACATAACGAGTAGTCCAAATTACAAACTTATGGACGTTATGACTTCCACTAACTTTAAAATAATTGTATTATATATTTTAAGAAATGGTAACTTATAAGGATACAAAATGACTTATCAAAAGTATGAAAAGTGACAATTATTGAATATCAATTAAAGTAATTATGAAGAGTGATTTGAACTTAATAAGGATTGAGTATAAAGTGTTGCTTTACCATAGAAACAAGAAGGATATTACCTTACTCCATTAACTATGATATCCCATGATATCCCTATGCATAAGAATATTATTATGGTATTTCCATTTTTGTTTAAAAATTAATGATAGTTATAGGATCAAAGGCTTAACCTATGGAAGAAAGAGTGAATGCATTCATGGGATTGACATACTTCAAATAAGTATATTTTTAATATGCTTTATTTATCTTAGATTAATTCAGATATAATCACTCTAGCAATTATAATGAACTCTTAAAAAATAAGAAAGAGAATGTATGGGAAGCACAACTCAACCTTAAAATCAAATAATATTTTATTTTAAATGATTCAATTGATAAAGTGATATATTTTTATTTAAATAAATGTTAAAAGTTTGGCATTTATTTTGGTTCCATAAAGATATTGAAGAAATTCACATTAAAATTCTAGAAATTTTTATGACTGTTGAGGTATACTTTTGATAACCACTTCCACCTATATCCCACCCACTTCCACCTATATCCCATTCCCCCTAAAATCAAACTAAACCCCTTACCATTTTAATTTGATTAGTTTATAATATTTTTTTTGTTTAGTTTAGTTGTTGAGTTATACTTCTGATACCCACTTCCACCTATATCCCATTCCCCCTAAAATCAAACTAAACCCCTTACCATATTAATTTGTTTAGTAAATAATTTTTTTTTATTTTAGTTTAGTTTTTAAGATTTTTATAAGTTTTTTTTATAGTTTATAATATTTTTATTTGTTTAGTTTAGTTTTTAAGTTTTTTTATATGTTTTTGAATCTTCTCTGTTTATTGTGTTGTTTAGGCTTGCCCCAAAAAAAATGATATCGAAGTTCACATGTTAAAAACTTATGTATATGGTATTAAACTCACCATATGGTGTAGATTCCATAGTGAGAATTCCCATATGTTATCTATGTTATCTAGATTTTAGTCAAAACACAACTATTCTTAACTTAACACATAATTATCAACCAAAAACTTATTTTATTTCCACTATTCAATATAACAATCAGTAAACCTTAAAAACTAACATTCAAAGTTAACCACAAATTCGCATGAAAATTTGACATGGAAGGTCACCATGGGAAAAACTATCCTCCTAAGGAAAAAAAAAACCCACAAAAATCATCACTACAACCCAAACAGATCTTCACTTCAAGTTTTAAAAGATTTCTTCAAAAATAATACAAAAGAAAATTATAAGTCTACAAATCTTAACTTCTTTCCTCTATTTATACTAACATGTGGGGTTGCTTGGTTGCTTAGATAACCAAGCAACCCCCTTTATGTGATTGTCTATTGTTAGTTAGGGGTATTTACCCCTAACACCTTAATTTCCCTCCTATTCCAATATTATTTGGGAGATTCTCTTTATATATGACTAACCCTCCATCATGTCTTCCCACCTTACATCCATTACGTGTTGCAAAGAACCTGTTTAGCATTATAGGCTTATGGTTGCCATGAATGCTATGAAATATTATATACACAGTACAACAAGTTTCATCCATTGGATTTTATGGAAAGTGAACACAACTTTTTTTATCATCTATGCAAGACATATTCCACCCTTTCATGGTTGACCATGGCTGGTTACTAGTGAATAGGGCCAACATTGAATTTTTTGTAAAATGTGCTTACATCTCGCAAAATATGAACTGACCATTGGTCATCCTGAACAAATACTTTGTTATTATGGAATGGTTTTATAACTCAAAAATATGTTGGGGATGGCCTCCCCATTTTCCAAAATATTCAGCTCTTGAAACAATCCAAGCAAGGTCATATTGAATCCAATTATTTGTCACAAAGATCATGTCCAGCATTGAGCCCTTAATAGTTGATATGAATAATACGAAATATTATACAAAATATTATAAGATTCATCTATTGGGTTTTATGAAAAGTGAGAACAACTTCTCTCATAATGTATATAAGACATATTGTGCCCTCGTTAATGATTAGTGAATGTTATGTTTTAAATAAACATATAAAGAGCAAAGAACACACATAATGAAGAAGGATTTTACCAAAGACACCCAAAACCCAAAAAAAAAAGCAATAGATCTATTACCCTTGGCCTCTCTAAACAACGCATGACTAATCTATCCATCACTAACCATTATCAAATCCAAAAAAAAACAAGCAAATAGATCTATTACACTTGGCCACTCCAAACAACGCATGACCAATCTATCCATCACCAACCATTATCAAGCAATCTACAATGAATTTATTCAATCCATTAAGTATGATTCATAACATGCAATACCATCTATGGGTCCATAAACCACCAATCGTAAACCCATTTTTTACTATTTTACCGAGTCAAGTTTAACCTAGCATTCCCCCTTTAAACATGACTTGGGTAATCACCAACCTCCTCAAATTTTGAACTAGGTATTTGGGAATACAACATGCCCCCTTCTTCAATCTACCTAAATCTACTTATAGAGTTTTCATAGGCGACACATCAATGCAAGGGTATGCATTCTTAACCAAGTCTTATAGTCATATGCTCATTTACATTGTGAACAAATTCCAACCCAATAAAAAAAATTACAATACAATGATTTAATCATTTCTTCATCTACACTTTCTTTTACTTCCTCAATTAGTGCTTTACTTATTGTCTTCATAATGCCTCTCACAACAGTCCACAATATTCTTTAGGAATCAATGGAAGTCCTCCTCACATACTCTCACCTATATCAGATCTAACCATGTTGGAGTTTGACACAATAATAACAACATTGCAGTCCACTAATGCCTCCTCTTGCTAATCAATATCTGGACAAATCCACGATGTGACTTGTACACAAGCCTTTCTCTACATCTTCCATGTTGAGATAGAGGGCGCGGTGATTCTTTGGGTGAAGGGCTAGAATTCTTATCCATCCATTCATCGATCTCTTTACATCCTCTATAATGGATTCATGGAAATTGTCGGAGTTAGAATCCCAAGGTTTTATGCCATGCATTATCAGATCGAATTCTTATCCATCCATTAATCGATCTCTTTACATACTCTATAACGGATTCATGGAAATTGTCGGAGTTAGAATCCCAAGGTTTTATGCCATGCATTATCAGATCGTGAAACTTACTGCCCGGGACTTTTGTGGGTCGCTCCTTCTTGACCCTACTTCATTTTCTTTTGGGGCCTCATTCTTTTCCATGGCAGCACTAGTTGAAGAAGATTTGCCATGTAGCATCGCTTCATTCCAATGGTTGAGCATGGCAGGGATGGGCATCCTCCCCTCCGTCATGGCCATGAAGTCGTACTACAATACATTATGCATCCACTTGGGGTATCACTATCTTCTATTGCAAGATGTCGGTGCCCTCTATAACATTCTATCTACTGTCAATTTCTTGTATGGTGCACTCTCTTTCCAAGCACTCAACCTCTATTTGCAAGTGAAAATCAAAATCATGTCAAGACACATTGTCCAAATCGCAGCAATGAAGAGGCGATCCCCGTAATTAAGGAGTGCTTCTAGTAATTAATCCACAATAGCTCAGCCTTCCCAGGGCTCTCCGCTACTCTTCTCATTAGCGCTCGCATGCTCTCACCCACTGGATCATATTCTTCTTATTCTTTTCTTCCACGGCCACTGTTTCCATTCCTTTCAGTCGATGGATATCGCCATACTTATGGATTAATGTAGTGGTTATTTCTCCATGTTGTCACTGTGCAAATCTCAACACCGGCAGCCATATCTGCAATGGTCAATCGAGCTCGATGCCTTCACAGCCGATCTATCTGGGGTCTTCAAATGTTCAAATCCTGACCAGTCAACTCCATCCATTGTTTTAAGTACAAGTGTCACCAAGATCTCGTTTCGCACTATGGAATTAATGGCTTCCATGGCATATCCCAAGGGTGATAGTAAAAGCAGGGTATCTAGAAATAATATTTTTCCTTAATATCCTCTACTACAAGGTAATAAGCTTCTCTAAAGTAATAGTAGGGTATCTAGAAATAATATTTTTCCTTAATATCCCAATCACATAATATCCCAATCACATGAAGGTGGAAATGAATTTGACCCATTCTCACCCTTATATCATTCTCAATTCCACATGCCCACTACCGAATTTATCTGCAAAAGAAATCAAATTAACATAATATCAACCCATTATATAGAAAATAGAATAAAATATAGAAAAAATAAAAATCATACAAATAATATAAAAAATAATAATAATATAAAAAGAGAATAAAACATAGTAAAAATATATATATAATCATCTTATAGTTCATTTAAACAAATAATATATTCATTGCTTTTCTTGCTATTTATGGAAATATTTTCTTGTTATTTATGGGAAATTTGATCAATCATTATGATATGTAATATAAAAAAGAGAAAATAAAATTATAATCACTCTATAGTTTATTTAAACAAATAATATATTCATTGATTTTCTTGTTATTCATCAAAATTTTGATTAGAATCATTAGGATATGAATTGCCAAAAGTATGGGCCATAAGATCATCATCATCAACTTATTCAACTTCTTAATTCGGCACATCTACTTATTCATGATCTACATCATTTTCAAATTATTCATCTAAGACATATGCATAGTCTTGATATGCATCATCTTCAACTTTTTTTGGTACATCTACATAATCCTCTACATCATCTTCTTGATCTTGCTCAATATCAACTTCTTCTTCTACAATATATTTTACAGTCCTTCCTTTTTGCTCATACCTAACTACATCTGACCAAATTGCTTTATTTGGCACGTATGAATAGAAGACCTGCTCACATTGACTTGGAAGGACATATAGGTTGTGCCCAACTCAAAAAAAACTTCTATTAATCATTGTAAATCCATTATCATGCTCAATAACGATTGTATTGGTATCATGTTCATCCATTTATAACCTATACGGATAGACCTTGAAAAGAACATGAAAAAGAACTACTTTGAAGGATTTAAATTCTAACACACATATATCTTCCAAGTAGCCATAGTATTTTTTCAAGTACTTCTAGACATCTATGAGTGCTAAAGGAAGCATTAGTACCTTAAAAACTATAGCTATCCCAAAAACATAGGTTTTCTTCTTATCATACAACTATTTGACATAAATTTTTCTGCCATTACACAACATAGTCATGACGTGCTTCACATGCACCAATATGCTCAATATGTTGAAATAATAATATTGTCAATTAATAAACATATTTAGACCACATTTAGACTAGCTACTTAAAATTTAGAGGAAAAAATAAAACTAGCACATCCAATATAATACAAAAAAATAAAGTGGGTAATGTGTAACTAATTATATTATATTTTGTGCCATATGTTAAATCAATTTCCCTCTATGAGATTGATATCTCGAGAATGATAAGATATTATAGCCAAATCCACCACCTGATCCCATTATAATTTATCATAAACTAATGTATATCTTTCTATATATGCCTTCATCCAATCGATATATAAGATTGATGTCTCGAGAATGATAAAATCTTATAACCAACTGCACCACTCGATCCCATTATAATTTGTCAATAAACTATTGCATATATTTCTATATACGCCTTCATCCAATCAATATTATATGCAATGTATAAATATAATGCATCTCACTTTAGACCATCTATATGATGGAAAATAAATTGAATAATTAGCTACTAGTAAAGCTTATTAAATAATTGATGAATAAAATTGATAAGATTAATTAAGTATGAAATTGATAATATATATAAGTTAATTTCTATTGTTTGATTAACTTTCACTTTTCTCATTCCACACTTCCCCAACAAAACCTCCCCTTCATATATATATATATATATTTTTGTTGGAATCGACATCCCAAATGTGAGGCACATTACTAGATGGTGATACAACTTTAAGAAGGTACTCACTAATATACAACATGGATTGATATAGCATATATTCCTCAACCATAGAGCCCTATAAAAAATATCTTTGTCTAATAAAAGCTTTCAATGTCTTCAAGAACCTTTCCACATTCCACATTAACCTTGTGTGTTCAAGTCCACATATTTCAATATACTCAACTGGGTGTATGAGGTAGTGTTCCTATGCATTGAAAAATGTTAGAGGAAGATAGAGGAAGATATTTTTTCAATTCATACATTAGTCGAGGAATTTATATTTTCCAATACCTCATATCCTCTTAATGGATTTCTTTAGATGAAAATCACCTGCACATGTCGATTCAAGTTAATAAAGGATAAAAATAATAATCAATATGTGTACAATGCATGTAAATCACATGTATGGCAATTATGTAGTTAACCTTTTGATTATAAATTGTGAAAGCTTGCCTCGTGTACTTGTTGAGATCATATATGACCTCTTTTATCTTGTTATCAAAATTTTATGGAAGATATAGAGGTATAACAAACTAAAACATATTAGGACTTGTTATTATTTTATTCCAAAATTTAAAACAACACTATATATATATATAGGTGTGTGTGTGTGTGTGTGTGTGTGTGTGTATACACACACGAAAATACCTTAATAAAGGTATGTCAATCATGACTTTTTAACCCACCAAATTTTCCTTTCTTTGTCAAGATATTTTGTATGTTTGAAGAAAAAACAATGGGAAATTAAATTTTCTAAATGACATATTTTTACAGGATTGATTTACTGATATGTAAATAAACTTGACATATTGTTTGGTTGTTCATCACTAGATTAATTAATCAAATTTCCAGTTACATGATTGGCTTCCTAAATGTCACCACAAGCTTTGGTGATTTTATCTATGTTACTCCTTCCATCTAATAGTCTTCATAAAATTTATGTGTCATTCTTCCTCATATGCATTGCATCAAACAAATGAGCTACTCGTAGGTGCTAAGAGTATGGAATGTTGAAAACCCTTGTTTCACAGCAAGCTGGTTTAATGAACAATTTCTTCTTCTTTCACTTCAGCCGGTTATGCAAAGGCCTGAAGTTACTTATGAAATTTATCTGAACAATTTAAACACGCTGAAAACAACTAACAGGCTGTAATTAAACACATACACATCATAAAATTTGACACAGTGATTTTTGGCAAATTTGCCCTGGATAAAACCCCCACGGGGAAAACCAGTTTTGAGATGAGAGCTTTATTTCTTCAGTAAATGTACAAGACAGAAAATCAGAGATGAAGATCTAACTTATCTCCACCAGCAGAAGTTCTTTTCAGCATTAAATACACAAACTATCCTTCAAACCCTAACCGTACTGTTCCTCGATTTCCGTGCCAAATCAGACAACGACCGTACAGCTGACAAGCCGTACAGATCTCGGGACACGTGCCAGAATTTAATGCAGCCGTACAGTAATTAATGCAGCAGTAAAATACCTCAAAATTCGTGCCGAATTTACCCAGCCATACACTGTCCGTACTCCTCGGGATTTGTGCCGAATTTATTGCTCTGATCAGATCCGTACAGATCCGTACACCTTGGGATCCGTGCTGTCCTAGCCGTACTTCCTCCTCGAAATTCGTGCCAATTCTACAGCCGTACTGAGCAATTAATGCAGCCGTACTCCTGTCATAAATGCAGGCCGTACACCTCGGGAACTGTGCAAGCTAAAGGCTGGAATCTTCTCCTTCAAACCCTAACCTGGAATTTGACCTCCTTGGGAAAAATCGACCTCCTTGAGCTCTCCTCTTCTCCTTCACTTGAAAAATGAACAAGTGCTTTACTTTTGCCTCCCTCACCCCTTTTTATAATTTCCAAGTGAGAGTGAATATCTCATTTGTTTATTTCCCATAAATAAATTTCACTCACTCACTTACTTTATGAAAAGTGACTATAGTCTTAAAATCACACTTAAGTGACTTTAATGTGAGGGTCACAATTTCCCCTCTTAAGTGACTCAGGCAAAATCAAGCCACTTAGTGAACATCAGACAAGGTACAAAAATCAACACTCCCTCTTACCGAGGAAGGTGTTCCGTACCACTCCCAACTTGTCCCTGAAGAAGACAAACTTGCCCCTCCCCAAAGACTTCGTCAAGACATCTGCTACCTGCTCATCTGTGGAAATGTACTGAAGCTCAACTGCTCCTCTCTGAACATAATCTCGGATGAAGTGGTATTTGATCTCTATATGCTTCGACCTGTCATGAAATACTGGATTCTCAGATAGCTGTATGCAACTCTGATTGTCACAGTAAATGACGGTGGGTCTAAGCTCCTGATCAAATAAATCAACCAACAACTTACGAAGCCACAGTGCTTCACAAGTAGCCTGACTGGCTGCCATATACTCTGCCTCAGCTGAACTCAATGCAACGGATCTCTGCTTCCGACTGAACCACGACACTGCTGCCGAACCCAAACTGAAACAACAACCGGAAGTGCTCTTCTGATCCCGCACACTGCCTGCCCAATCTGAATCAGTAAAACCAACCAATCCGACACCATCCGACCTCCTGTAGTCCAGACCGTAGTCCACAGTACCTGCCA
>LPNX011050296.1:0-37966 GCA_001517045.1 Pseudotsuga menziesii
AAAAATCGTGAGAATTGGACTTTTGGATATGGTGGCCATTTTGAGGTTTGTCACATCATGGATGCTTCTTGGTCACTAACCCATGGTTTGGCCACTAATCCATGGTTTGATACCAAAAACCATTGATCTTGGTCACCTTTGAGCTAGAGAAGAGATGCATTTGCAATTGTTATTGACCTAACCAGATGTACCAACTGCACTAGTATGATTCAAGAAAAATATTCATGCAAACCAAGAGTTCCCTCATTCATTACAAATTAAAGAAATAAAATCCTTAGCCATGCCAATGTATTGACAAAGTCATGTTCATGAGAAATACAATTGTGTTAATTCATAATCAACACAATGCAATATTTAGCAAGCCCATAAACCAACCTGATCATTGAAACACAATCAAAATACAAGTCGAGGGTACATGATCAAGAATCCATGAAATATAAAATGTTATAAGAAAACATGCATAGAATGAGGTATAAGTGATAACATTCCATAATCAATACTAGAACAAAGGAGGCCACCCAAGATAATCATTAATTATATCATTTTCATGCTTTTCGACTTAGTTTTTGTTGAAACCCCAACATGGATTTCAAACAAATTTACCACTAATATTTGAGCCACTCCTCCAATTAAGAACTATAAGGAATTTATAATAAGGGAATCCCGCAACTTGTTTAGCTCTACACTTAGATAAGGACAAAGACTAGCTAAGCCTGTGATTATAGTTTAGTCCACAATATCTCCCTTACCACTAAGTTTAGGAAACCTTTGTGAATAAAAATGGAGGGATTTTGTGTTTGGTCACTGCAACCTGATTAATACTAAACGTTTAGGAAAAATTTGTGAATAAAAAAGGAGGGATGTTGTGTTTAGTCACAACTACCTAATTAATACTAGATATATAGGAAGGTAGAAGAATTACCCTAGTGCAACACACACTTGTAGTGAATGTCATATGTAGGAGCATTACCCCAATAGTCCCCTTCATCTTGATGGTTTCTTTCCTCCTTGTCCTTTTCTCCCGAGGTATTGAGGATTTTAAAGGACTTTCTTGAGAGTTATTCTTGAATTCTAGATATAGGTACCATACTAATTGGCAATGCCATCCCTCAATTAAGGATAAATTTGGATTCAACCTAAGTCTATCTATAATTTTAGATCACCCTATTGATTTTTTCCTTGATCCTTCTATCCACATATAATAAGTAAACATTCTTTCATCCCTACCTACCTAGGTCATCATTGATTCAGAAATAATTCTAGTTTCCACTCATGGCCATGAAAATCATTTGGTTCTTTAAAAACACGCCATCCCAAAGTTAGTGGCATAAGGAAGTGCAAACATAAGATGTTGGATTATTCTAAAACACCCCACCAAAGTACAAAATTCAAACCAAAGTACAAAATTCAAACCACAAGGGAAACATAATATTGAAATTGTTCCCATTTTATTTCTCCCAATAAAAGATGCTTCATTTTAGGGAATTATGTTACAATCCACACATTTATAGTCCATCCATACTATACTTGTAATAAATGTAAATATAATACTTAATATAATTTGTAAAATAGGTAAATATTTTATAAACACCCTTATAATATATAAAATACTTTCACCTTAATAATGGTAAGGTATGTAAATATAATAATAATATATAATTAATATAAATATATTATCATAGTTCATATGTTAAAATATTTAATATAAATAAATATATATAATTCATATATTATATGATTTAATATAATTAAATATATAAACATATTATTTTATACTTATACATTATACAAATTAAAATTTAAAAAAAACAACAAATTTATTTAGTAGGCCATGGGCGTGGTGGCTTCATTTTTGTCGAGATTGAATGAACCCTCCAAATTGTTAAATTCCATTGCAATATTCACCGTGTTCCATTATTTATTATTTGGCTTTCGATTAATTATTACTGCCACAGATACAAATGTCGAAACCTGCGACCAACAGATTCCATTGTGATCCTATTGCTCCATTTACCAAGGAGCCATGAAAATATTAATCGATAATTTAACAGGTACCCAATTTTTATGAGGCATTGACACTATTGTGGCATCAGGGGCAGGGGAAAATTAATGATGTTATGGAAATTGTGGAGGGGGAGGACTGGGAGGGTATAATTCTTGTTTAGGGTATGCCAGACAGGGATGATAATAAGGGTTACATTTGTAGTTTCCATCAAGGTTTTATGACATGGCATCCTCTAAAAGATGAGGAGGAAAAATATCTCCCTACAGACAATGGAGGCTTGGAGATCTTGTCCTCGTCAAGGTCAAGGGATTTCCATCATGGCTCTCTAAGGTACCCTAGTCTATTTTTTATCCCCATTTGTTTGCCCTTATTTGATGTATATGATGCATGTTATTGCTGTTATTTGCATTTGCGGCATAAAATTATATACTTCTTGTTCCTTGTTTTAATACTTGATTGTCGTCGAAGGGTTTGTGTGAATGTTTATGAAAAAATCGTCCAAGGGTTTGTGTGAATGTTTATGAAAATATCGTCCAAGGGTTTTTGTGAATGTTTATGAAAATATCGTCTAAGGGTTTGTGTGAATGTTTATAGATTTTCATAGGGTTTCATTTCCATTGCAATGGTTGCAATGGCTATCAACATATTTTTTGATTTCCCAATGTATGTTGATATTTTCTTCTTAATCCTAGAATTGCAAAACCTACTTGTTGTACAGAGATTCTCTAAAACCTTGCACAAGAAATCAAACCCTATATCAGATATTAGTGTTTAAACCCAAGCGATGGATGCAAGTTTGTGTTTTTTTGCATTTAAACCTAAGCAATGAATGCAATTTTGTGTTTTTAAGGTGGAAATTGCTTCTGTCTTATATTTATTATGTGAATACGCATGCATCTGCTAGCTGGGCATAAAGTTGGCCCTACATGGCTATGAATGCATCCATGATCTGTCCAATCCCACCTATATTAGTGCACCCAGATCGAAGAAAATCTATATCACTTTCCATCCTGCTCACCAGCCAGAAAGACTGAATCTTGTTGTCCACACCCAGATGAAGCGGTGGATGAAAGTGACTAGTAGACCAAAAATAATGAATATCGTTGTCCATCCAGAGGAGCAATGAATATGGGTGTAACAATGAGAACTTTACCAATTGAACCTATTGAATCAGAACCACCAAAAGTAGAGGTGAAGGTCTAAGAGACAGTCTAAAAGGTAAATTCCATATTTTTGAAACCGGACGCACGAGTGAGGGTATCATCTGGCTTAAAAACACAAGGATTGATTTCTGGAAAATGGTGAAGAGATTGGAATAGGGACCAATTTCCAATTTCCAATGGTGAATAGATTGGAACAGGGACCAATTTATGGAAAATGGTGAAGAGATTACAAATAATTTCCCTAGCGAAGAGATTGGAATAGGGACCAATAGGTGTCTCCCCCACTACGGTCCAGGAGGATTTTATTTTTCATTTGGCTAATTCCATACTATTATGTCATAATCACCCAGGACTTGCACCTGGCCTTTAACCTGACGAGTAGAATGACATTCAACTGCTGAAATACAACAAATTGCACCTGGAATTTAACCTGACGAGTAGACTGATATTCAACTGTTGAAATACAACAAAGTAGAAATGTCAAAAGCATATGTTAACAGAAAAAAATTGCAATTGTTATATGAGATACAAATCTAAATTGAGAAACCATCAAATATTAATTGATGGCTCCTCTCTGACTTCAAAATTCAAGATCATTTTGAAAATATCTAAAATGTATCACTCAATTGATGTCTTGCAATCATTTCACTTCAAGTTCACTTCACAAATTGGAGCATCCTACATAACTAGCAGTAAACTTGGAAATCTGAGAAACACCTCCAAAATACCTCTCTCTACACTAATTCTCTGAGAATATGAGACCATCCATAGAAGCCAATCAAAATGATCACGACTTCCTTTACATTGATGGCATATAAGGCTGCGGCCTTAATATTCTAAACAAGTAATCACATATCTCTAGTATTAAGCGTTCTACAATGTAAGGGGAGTTGCACAAAAAATTGATTAGATCCTGAAAATTGCCTGGCTCTCAATGTAATTGTTCATTTATGTAGAATTTTTTCTTACCCAGACATGTTAGACATCTGTTCATGGTGTTCCAGAAAGTACAAAACACACATATGACCCAAATACGTTGCATGATATGACTCAGCAAGATCATATAAACTTGCGAAATTCTCCAAATTAAGGTCCTAAACAGAAAACACAGATCTCAGTGCTGAGGATGGCCAATATCATAACAAAAAGGAAAAACCGCAATGAAACAAAATAATACCTGTGCAATAGAATATTCACACAAACGTTTGAGGCCTTCTAAAATATATTGATCAGTAGCTCTCAGAAGGTCTTGTGCAATATCTGTTGTCATCTCTATTGTACCAGTGTATATAAATATGACACTAGTACCCCCATCAGAATCATCAAACATTCTTGGATAAAACATATTTGAGTTCTAACATGTCATAATTTCTTTCATATTCAACTTGAACTCTTTATAATAGGAATAAATCCTTTGTTATTTCCATAATCAAAACATAGAAGAAACCATAAGATTACCTCATTATTAGTTAAAATACTTCCCAGTGTTAGTTTTCCAACATTAAGCTAGCATTAATAGGATCTTTAACTAAGAGAATAACAAGTACAACAATCAAACACAAGAGGCAATGAACACAGTGTTTTTCCTTGGGGAAACCATAAAGGAGAAAACCCCACAACTTCCTTAGAGATAGAATCGGCACCAAAACAGTAAAATCCCCAAAACAGTAGGTGATCTCTCGATAGCAGTAATCTTCTTCTTATCTAGCCCCAGTGTCTTCTCCTTCCTCAACTATGCGCTACACTTGAGTGTGGATGACTTGTGTGATAAATAGAGATTCCAGTTCTCTATTTATACTAATCCCGACATGACTAAAACCTTACCAAGGCCGACCTCTACTACGAGAGTCTGATAACCCTAGTGCCCCAGAACTATGGGGACTTTAACCCTTAGACAATCGGAGGGTTACCCACTATGACTTGACATGACTTGTTTACATTATTTATTTTCCCGATCAGAACATCGAGGCATGACAAAATGACTCAATTACATTATAGATACATCCCAGAATAAATATCGGGTTATAATACATAAGATACATAGATAAATACATTCCAAAGTTACAAATACATCAACACTCACTCTTAACTAGGAAGGTATTCTTGCGAGACAATTTTCAACATTGGTCTTCTTCTCTGTATCAACTAGATCATCTCATCATCTGCATCTCAAGTCTTCTGAGTATTCAAGTCATCTTCATCTTCAAGACATCTTCATCTTTAATTCATATTCGTTCTTTGAATCTGGATCATCTCTCGATCTGGATCATCATGGGTCATCATCACTGGATCCGGATCATCACTCGATCTGGATCATCATCATTGGATTTGGATCATCACTCGATATGGATCATCACTGGATCTGGATCGTCACTCAATCTGGATCATCACTGGATCTCGATCATCACTCGATTTGGATCATCACTGGATCTGGATCATCACTGGCTATCATTACTAGATCTCGATCATCACTCGATCTGGATCATGACTGGCTATCATCACTTGATCTCGATCATCACTGGCTATCATCACTAGATCTTGATCATCACTCGATCTGGATTATCACTGGTGCTATCTCATGATTCTTCTCATCATAGGAAGTTCTATAGAGCCAGCCATTCTTCATGCTAGTTGTAGGCCTAGCCATCATGTAGGTCTTCACCCAGCACTTACATATTACCTACTTGTCAGAAAGGCACGCCCAATAATCACATATGATCATATAGGAACCAATCCTATAATCACATCAGAAAGGCCTATCACTCACATTCACCAGCATGATAGGACATCACATCACTAACATCTGTGAAAAGGCTTCAGCACTTACATCTGGCCTACTCATTAGAAAGGCAAAGTACTCACATCCATCTAGGATGGAACACATCCTACTCACAATGATGGAAGAGTTCTATACTTCCATATAGGTTGGAACACATCCTACTCACAATGATGGAATATTTTCTCACTTTCATCCAGGATGGACCACATCCTGCTCACTATGATGAAAGATTTCTACACTTACATTCATCCAGGCGGGAACACATCCTGCTCACAGTGATGAAAAGGCTCTACACTTACATCCATCCAGGTGGGAACATATCCTTATCACAGTGATCGAAGGGCTTGCACTCACATCTGATCTTGTAGGAACCAATCCTACAGTCATATCAGAATGGCCCCCAGTCCTCCTCGACTAAGCTACATGGTAACTGACCAGGTGCTTCCATTCTCCTAGAGAATGGCAGTTGCCCTTACATCTGACCTGCTCGTCAGAATGGCCAACACTCACATTTGACATGGAAGGAACTTAATCCTTTAGCCATGACAGAATGGTTCAGCCCTTACACCTGATCAGGTGGGAACACATCCCTCTATCACATCAGAATGGCTACTCAGTTCTACACTGAGTGTTCCTGGTACCTCACTAGGTAGCTCCATTCAAAGAATGGCAATTTCCCTTACATATGTCCTACTCGACAGAATGGACAACACTCATATCTGACATGGAAGGAAGCAATCCTCTCACCATGACAGAATGGTTCAGCCCTTACATCTGACCTACTTGTCAGAATGGCTATGGACCTCAGCACTCATATCTAACATGGAAGGAACCAATCCTCTCACCATGACAGAATGGCTCAGCCCTTACATTTGACCATTGAAGGAACCAATCCTCTCACCATGTCAGAATGGCTATGGGACTCATCACTTTCCCTTGGAGGAAATATCGATCTGGAGAACACCAAGCTTCTCCCTGAAATACTCTAACTTCACCCTAGCCAATGGCTTTGTCAATACATCAGCTATCTATTCCTCCATCACAACATACTAGAGCTTCACTGCTCCCCTCCACACCATATCCCTGATATAGTGATACTTGATCTCGATATGCTTCGCTTGTCATGGAACACTGGATTCTCTGACAACTTCACACAACTCTGGTTGTCACAATTTATACAAGTAGCATCCAACTGGAGATCAAATATATTAGACAGTATCTTCCACAGCCATACTGCCTCACAACTAGCTGAACAAGCTGTGTCATACTCTGCTTCAGCTGTACTCAGTGCCACATAGGATTGCTTCCTGCTAAACCAAGAGATCACACCTGATCCCATACTGAAGCAACACCCTGAAGTGCTCTTCCTATCAATGGCACTGCCTGCCCAATCTAAATCAACATAACCCTCCAGGTTAATCTTCTAATTCACATTGTACTTGAGCCCATAATCAAATGTACCCTTCAAGTACCTCAGAATATGCTTTGTAGCAATCAAGTGGAAATTTATCGGATCTATCAAGAACTGGCTCAAGGTGTTCATAGCAAAACAAATGTCTGGTCTCATGTTCGTTAGGTACATAATGACCCAATCATCTGATGATACATCATAGCATCAACCGAATCTGATGAAGCATCACTCAATAGCTTCAGGTTCGATGCCATAGGTGTGGCCATAGCCTTGCATTCCATCATCCCAAACCTCTTCAGGATATCTACTGCATACTTCCCCTATCCAAGGAATATTTCATCTGTACTCTGCCACACCTCCATACCTAGAAAGTAATGCATCATCCCCAAGTCCTTCATTTCAAACTCAGCAACAAGCTTTCTCTTCGTATCATCAATCAACCCATCCATACCTGTCACAAATAGATCATCTACATACAGTAGAATCATCATTGGGTTGCCATCCTCAACCTTGTAGTAAAGGTTGGAATCTGGTTTACTCTTGGTAAAACCCAAACTGGATATAAAGCTGTCAATTCTGCTGTACCAGGTCCTGGGTGCTTGTTTCAAACTGTACATGGCTTTCTTCAATTTGCACACATGAGACTCCCTGTCATGTGTCTCAAAGCCGAGTGGATGCTTTACATACACTTCCTCTTCCACTACACCATTCAAGAAAGCAGTCTTGACATCCATCTGGTGTATCTTCCATTTCATCACTACAGCCAGAGAAAGTACTAATATGATGGAAGAGTATATGGCTACATGTGCAAAGGTTTCTTCATAGTCTATTCCTTCTTTCTAAGAGAAACCCCGAGCTAAAAATCTTTCCTTCTATTTTTCAATCCTACCATCTACAGCATGCTTGATCTTGTAGATCCATTTGGAAGTTACAACTGACTTCCATTTTGGTCTTGGGACAACATCCCAAACATCATTCTTCATGATCGATTGATATTCTTTGATCATAGCATCCTTCCATTCTTTTCGTTCTGCCGCTTCTTCATAACTGGAAGGTTCTTTATCAATGAAACCACATAGTAAGGCTACATACCCGGATCAGGATCTGGTCCTCTTTCTTTCTCTGCGATTCTCTTCTGGAGCCCCATATATTTTTGCACCTTGGATAAGTTCACATACCCAAGTAGGTTTCCTCTTATGAGGATTCTTCTCCAGAGCTAGATCTACAGGTCTTTGTGGTTCTTCAAATTCTCGATCTACTTCTTGAGCTTCTTCATTCATGGTTGTATCATGAATTCTGGGTGCTTCTGCTTCTGCTTCTTCAGGTTCTTCAGTAGGTCTCTTTCTGGATTTGTTTTAAGTTGTGTCTTCATCAACTTTCACATCCCTGCTGATGTCAATCTTCTTTTATGCTGGTAAATAGATTCTGTAAGCCTTCAAGATTTCAGAGTATCCCACAAATATGCCCTTCTTTCCTAAAGGATCTAATTTTGTTCTCTTCTCTTTTGGAATGTGTATGTACATAGGACAACCGAATATTCTGAGATGGCTGAATTCTGGTTTCTTGTCGGAGAAGACTTCTTCAGGAGTCTTGTTCTCGAGTACTCTATGTGGAGTATGGTTCTGTACATACACCAATGCTGTCCTGTCAGCTTGCGCCCAAAGATGCATAGGAATATCTTGATCATGAAGCATGGATTTTGTAGCTTCCATGATGGTTTTGTTCTTCCATTATGCAATCCCATTCTGTTGTGGATTATAAGGAGTGGACAACTCCCTCTTAATCCTTGATTCTTTGCATAGCTCTTTGAATTCATTTGAAGTGAATTCTATGCCATTATTTGATCGAAAGGTCTTGATCTTCTTTTCAATATGGTTCTCAATCAAGGCTTTGAATTCCTTGAATTTACTAAATACTTTGTCTTTGTTCTTCATGAAGTAAACCCATGTCTTCCTAGAAAAATCATCAATAAAAGAAACATAGTATGCATACCCGCTTAGTGAGTTTGATGACATCAAACCGCATACATCGGAATGGATGATTTATACTATGCCTTTGGATTTTCTTTCACTGCTGGGAAATGTCTTCTTTGTATTCTTTCCTTTTGCACATCCTTTGTATATCCCATAATGTTTTTTTTGGAATTCTTGAAGACCTTCAATAGCTTTGCTTGCAATAGGTAGTGCTCTGTAATGCACATGTGCAATCCTTCTATGCCAAAGCTCATTTGGCTCTACTGTGTCATGGACCAAGGCTTGATTTGGATGGCCCTTCAATTTTTACAATCCTCCTTCTTGTTCTCCAATCACCACTACATCATTGATAGTCTTACCTCTTGGCCACATGATGACTTGACCATCTATGAATGCAACCCTCATTCCTTTTGCATCCAATGCTGATATGGAGAGAAGGTTCTTCTTGATTCCTAGCACAAACAATACTTCTTTCATTGTTAGAGACTTACTAGAGTCTATTTCATATGAATATTCCCCACTACCGTTTATTGGATATTGGCAGTCATCTCCTAGCTTCACCTTGTGAGGTGATTCATGTTCTGACAGTCTTCCAAAGGATTCCTTGAATCTAGGCATATGCTTGGAAGCCCCACTATCTATAAAACAATCATCACTACCATGAGTAATGTTACTTGTGAGAGCGGAGATCAAAACATATTCATCCTCGCTTGAAGAATCTTCACTTTCATATCTGGATCTCTTCTTGGATGGTTCATCATCCTCTGCAGCATGAGCATGATGTCTTATTTTGTTCTTCTTCTTATGAGAGTGGTTTTTTTTCTTAGGACAGTCTTTTGCAAAGTTTCCTATCTCATCACATGTATAACATCTTAATCTAGATGGGTCCTTCCTATTGTTATCTCTATGATGAGAATTCTTACCTTTTAAGTGATGATTTTTTCTTCTGCCTCTCTTGGAGTGAACTGTGAGAGCTTGATCTTCACTTCCCATCTTCTCTTCTCAAGCTGCTATTCGAGCTTCTTCTTGAGAAAATTCTTCCCATAGTCTGCTGAATTTGACTAACTTATTTCTAGCATAGATTCCTCAGATGAAAGAATCCCATGACCTGAGAAGGCCATTCAAAGTAGTCATCACGATCTCTGCATTCTCCACTTCTTCATCTACAACTTCTAATTGTTCCTTGATCTGAAAAACCCTTGTGAAGTAAGACTGGATGGTCTCTGCAATTTGAATCTTCACATTCTTCAGTTTATTCCTCAGAGTCATCTTCTGGTTTATGTTCTTCCCTTCAAACAATTTGGTTAGGGCATCAAACATAGCTTTAGGTGTCTTGAGAGAGGACACCTATGGGATAAGGTGATCCTTGATAGAATCAGAAATGACCCTCTTTGCCATAACCATCTTCTTCTTATGTAAGTCCTTTTCCTCATCTACCTCTGGAACTGGAACCTCCTCATGAATGTAGGATTCTAATTCATTCTCTTCTAGGACAAGGGAGATCCTATACTTCCAGGATCAGAAGTTGTCAGCTCCCTCAATATTTTCATCAAGCTTGGTATGATGAGACAACTTAAACTGACAATCTCAAATGGAAATACAAAATATCTTAGATCTTACCAGGTCAAGCTGTCGAATATGAAACTTGAGCTGAAATCCTACAGAGCTGGTTTAGGAGCAAATTAGGGTTTTGATTTTCCAGAGATCTGTCCACCCAAATGCCTTGAAATTTGTCCCTAACTTTTATTTTTGGGAGGAGATCAATCCAGGCCTGGGCTCACTAAAAAATTCCTCTTTTGTGAAAATCCCTAATTTTCGGCAATAGTGTCGGGTACAAAACTGAAAAACCTCAGAATTGGATTCTTCTTCGACAGAAAGATGTGCCCTAAGGAGGAGAGTTATTCCACCTTACTTTTGCTGAAAATATGTGGAGGAAGATTCACAAACTAGGAATCCCTAGTTCCCGTAGCTGCATAGTGTCTTCTTCTCAGGTTAGCTCTGATACCATGTTAGTTTTTCAACATTAAGCTAGCATTATTAGGATCTTTAACTGAGAGAATAACAAGTACAAAAATCAAACACAAGAGACAATGAACACAGTGTTTTTCCTCAGGGAAACCATAAAGGAGAAAACCCCACAACTTCCTCAAAGATAGAATCAACACCAAAATAGTAAAAGCCCCAAAACAGTAAGTGATCTCCTCACATCAGTAATCTTCTTCTTATCTAGCCCCAGTGTCTTCTCCTTCCTCAACTATGCGCTACACTTGAGTGTGGATGACTTGTGTGATAAATAGAGACTCCAATTCTCTATTTATACTAATCCTGACATGACTAAAACCCTACCAGGGCTGACCTCTACTATGAGAGTCTAATAACCCTAGTGCCCCAAAACTGTGGGGACTTTAACCCTTAGACAATCGAAGGGTTACCCACTATGACTTGACATGAATTTTTTACATTATTGATTCTCCCGATCGAAACATCGAGGCATGACAACATGACTCAATTACATTATAGATACATCCCAGAATAAACATCGGGTTACAATACATAAGATATAGAGATGAATACATTCCAAAGTTACAAATACATCAACACCCAGGTTATATTTGGAATTCCAATATCCTTTTCCTCTTTTTCCTGTTGAAGGTTCACAAATTTATCCCCAAACAATTTCTAGTCATTGTTTGAAGCCATAGTGCACTTATCATGTTGACAATATCAAATTCTAGGGTAAACAATGCAATTTACAATAACATCAAAGTATATCACTTGAATTTTATAGGAATCAAAAAATGAGAGACAAGCCATATTTAAGATAACCACTTATATCCCATGCCAAAATAAAATGACACTCATACCTGGTAGCCACCATGAAACATAGCACGAAATGCATCTGAAGATGCCAAAAATGCAATCCCGTGGACATAAAATCACTTACCAGCATTTAAACACCATATTGTTTGCATTTGTTAGAGTAAAAAGAACATTCTATATTAACTCTTTCAATATTTTTACAAAGATTTATCTTACCTTTTCCATAGAAACCAATTCATCCTCCTTTGAGTAGCTATCTCCTTTCAAAGATCTAATGATATGTCATTTACAATAAACTTATTAAATGTGTTACTGCATAATGTCACTCACCCTCCACTAAAAAGGTAACATATGATAAAGTGTGACTGTTGACATCTGATCCATAGTAGAGAGAGTTGGATGTTCTAGAGAATGATATGACTTTCCGTTGTTTCAATGATTTGTGTTAGATACATAGATCACTATTTCCAGAGTTGTCTGAATCTACAGTTGCACTCTCATTTTTTTGGATTAAATCATTTTTCCTTGTCAAAGGACATTGAATCTCTCTCATTTTATTGAATTTCCTAGGGCTTAGAAATTATGTTTGTCTGAACAGATTGCTTATCTATAGGATTAACAAAGGCTGCATTGGACAAATTTTATCTTAGTTATGTATAATCAGGTGTAATTTGAACCAAGCTAGCTTTATTTACCCATATCTATTTATACTCTTTTGGAGATAGGAACTGGATGTAGTTTGAAGTTTTGAACCTAAGGTGGCTCTATGTACCATACTATTAGCATACTCTCTTGGAGATGAGAAGAGAGTAGGAATTACATAATTGTTTTAGACTTATCAGAGTATCAGATTTGAGGAATGGAGATCTATCTCATGAAATACTAAAGGTGCCTCTCGATGCGAAAAAACTAACTTTATAAAATGAAAAGCATGGGGACCATTGATTGTATATGTTTTCAAGTACTATAACTAGGAATCTAGATAGATATCGATATACACAAGTAAATGTTGTATATTTTCATCTACCGAAGACTTGATAATCATCAGCACATAAGTGATAGCTCCAATATCCGAAAACATATGAACTTTATGAGATTTTTTGGGAAAAAATAGGGTGATAAAAACATGATTATAGAGAGATTAAGACTAGTAGTTAGGAACTACATTACTTCCAAGACATGAGTACAAATTATCTGGAAGAGATCAAAAGGCATAGTGAAACAATAACCTTACCAATAGAGAAATTTCAAGCTACCTTATGATCTCTTCCCCTTACACCAGAAATAAATTATGGGTTTCTAAAACAGTGACATTTTCAAAATTCCTTAAAATGGAAAAATTTCATGTATATGTAATTTGTATTGTTTTTAACTATCTGTAAGTATTAAAATAAAATTTAGGAAATAATAAGCAATCCACAATTAGCAACATTGTGCGCATATTTAATATTTAACATTTCAGGTTATTGAAATGACATATATAATATGTATGTATTTAATATTTATAACTTTTAAATTTCATTATTCACATTTAGGCATAAAAAATTATTTAATGTATTTTTGGAACTAAGCTTCCACTTATCACAATGAGGCTAATGCTCAAACTGGTTGCTTTTTGGCTAAGCAACTCATTGGATGTTTTCGATAATGTTTCAATTTTCCATTGTTTGAGTGCTCTTTGTGGTATGATTTGATTTGGCATTGTTTGAATGCTATTTATTAGACTATTGTTTCCAAAGCTCTCTGAATTTACACTTGCACTTTCAAATTTGTTTAAGATTTCTTTTTTTTGCCTTATTATATAGACAATGTGAGGATGTAACATTCCTTCCTATTATTGTCATTTCATAGGAGAGATTGCTTTGAATGAACAACGAAAAGAATCCATATATTTATATTAAAAGTAATGTACTGGTGGATCTAGAGTGCAAATTGAATAGAAATCACCTAAAGAACACTTTAACTCTTACTGCAACATTGAAGACAATACATGTCTCTGGTTGAATATTGCTAGCAGATCTTTATTTTCAGTCATGTTTGAATAATAGTAATATGAGAAGTACTCTTTCCACCATAAATTATAGGATCATAGTAGAGAGAGTTGGATGTTCTAGAGAATGATATGACTTACCATTGTTTGAATGATGTGTTAGAAACTTGGATCACTGGTTCCAGAGCTATCTGAATCTACACTTGCACTCTCATTGTTTTTGGATTAAATATTTTTGCCTTGTCAAAGGACATTGAATCTCTCATTTTAATGAGTGTCATAGGGCTGAGAAATTATGTTGGTCTGAACATATTTCTTGTCTACAAGATTAACAAATACTGCATTACACAAATTCTATCTTAGTTATGTATAATCAGGTGGAATTTGAACCAAGCTGGCTTTATTTACCCGTATCTATTTATACTCTTTTGAAGATAGGAAATGGATGTAGTTTGAACCTAAGGTGGCTCTATTTACCAGTCTATTTGCATACTCTCTTGGAGATGAGAAGAACATAGGAATTACCGAATTGGTTTAGAGTTATCAGAGTATCAGATTTGATGAATGGGGATCTATCTCATGAAATAATAAAGGTGCCTCTCAAGGAGAAAAACTAACTTTATAAAATGAAAAGCATTGGGACCATTGATTGTAGGAGTTTGCAAGTACTATAACTAGGAATATAGACAGATATCCATCTATACAAGTAAATTTTGTATATTTTCATCTACCAAAGACTTGATAATCATCAGCATATAAGTGATAGATCCAATGTCTGAAAACATATAACTTTATGATATTTTTTTGGCAAAACCAGGGTGATAAAAACATGATTATAGTGAGATTAATACTAGTAGTTAGGAACTACACTACTTTCAAAATTTAAGTACAAGTTATCTGTAAGAGATCAAAAGGCATAGTGAAACAATAATCTTACAGGTAGAGCAATTTCAAGCTACCTTTTGTTTGAGGGATTTAGGAAATTGACTGCATTGATATTTGGTATATTTAAATGAACCAACTTCAAATTAATTTTTCAAAAATAAAATACATATCTTAAAGGTAGTCCTATTTCCAATTATGCACATTCTCTTAGGGTCCTTTGAATTATCCTTTCTTCTCATAAAAAGATCCTTTTAGATCCACTTCTATTAAAAAAAACAAAAATGAAGAAGATACTAAGATTTCACTGTCAAAATTTTACACTAGAAATAACTAATAAAGAGACAAATCCATATTGGAAATCTAATCCCCCTCTCATAATTACTAAATAGTTAGTGACCCCTCCTACATTGGCACAACCTCTTTAGATATGACCAACACTTGTATTGAAATCTCTTACTATATTTATTATTGATGAAGGAATTCTCATCAAAAAATTGTTTAATGTGCAGCACTAGATTCATTATTGGAGCTATAATGGAATATTCTCAAATCTGCATCTGTTATGTGCCCAGTCCATCAGAAGCTTGGAATCTATATAGACCTACAAATGTTTACGTTCTTTTTCCTTTTCAACCTTCATCAGAAGTCAAAGGCCATAAAACTCATCTCTACTATTTGTCCCTCATCCTACAACATACTTAAATAGAAAATAATGAGAAGAATTATTGTGCATAATGGACCCTGCCATGCACATTCCTGGATTTCCTTTACAAGATTTATTGTAGAAACCCCAAGGTTTTTCATGATCAATGCTAGATTTGGTTTCTTTAGAATTCTCTGATATTTTTCTCTCAAAGGCTCTCAACTGCCTTTAAAGGAGACCCAGATTTTATGGGCTACCTGGGTTGTATTTAGTTTTATTCCTTGAAAAATCATACTATTTTTTGAAATATAGAAAGGAAGGAAAAACCTTGAAATATTTAGCTATTAGAAAAATACAAAAAACTAAATTTGATTGATCCCATTTGTTTGTTCCAAAAATAGTTGTAATAATTCATTCCAGATAGCCTTAGATAAAGGATAATAGACCAATACATGATCCATTGTTTCCTCACTACATTTACACAAGATGCACCTTCCAGGGGCCCAATACCATTCAAATTCCTTTTTTTTCCATTTTCCCATGCAATCCAAAGAAAAATCTTTGATTTGGGAGGACTTTCCAAATTCCTAACAATTTTACATCACCAAGCTATTTCTTTTGACTAGAATTCCTCCACGCTTGATGAGTATCCCAGTTTGGTTGTATACTCACCTATTTCTTTATTTTTATACCATTTAATTATGTCCTCTACATTTTGTCCTTGAAGGTTCAATGATTCTGGTTTAATTATGACATGTGTGTGTGTAAGCACACCAATGTAGATCCATCTTAACTTCAGGTCTTTTAACCAAAGAGAGTTTTTCATTTTAGTTTTTGGATCCCTCTTGGAGCCTTATAGACCTGAAGTTAAGATGGATCTATGTTGGTTATGATATAGTTGTATCATTTGAAACATTTAGTGTAATTCTACCTTTTTTTCTTCAAGGAAATCCTTGTAGGGAACCCAAGGGATGTTTTCCCACTTTTAAGGATGGAATACATAGTAATCCTATAGGCATAAACTAGTGCTCCTCACCCAAGGGGATTCAAACTAGGCACCTGCTGGAATGGGACTAGCCAAATGACCAATAACATACATTCGTGACCACTGATAATTGGATGGGCTAACCTCCTGGGATATGTGTACTTTGTAGTTAATAGGTATTTATCTTATTATTTTATAGAAAATAGAAAGCACTCTATGGTATTCTTCTATCATTGATTCTTGAGATGTAAAATCTTCTTGTTGTCTTGAATAGAGAAGACATAGTTTCACTGCAAATTATGTTCCAAAATATTAAATCTCTGATTTATGATACATTTGATAAAGTAACATGGAGCTCATATTAGCTTTTTCTATTTTCATGGAGTGATTTATTTATTTCCATTACTTTGGTGAATACCCTTTCTGCAAGATTGGATCCAATTTCATAATGTTCAATGCAGTAAATATACAATTTGACCACCTTATAATAAATTGGATCACCATTGACATCTTAGTGTCTGTTGGATGGGTGCATGATTGGAAGGTGTTGAAGTATGTTTCTGTTGACTTCAATATAAATTCCAGAAATGATAAAAAAATATATTACATTATAGCCACTATGATGTTTTGGCCATTGTGTTACAATCATCAAAACCCCATTTTGACAATATAACATATTGATCAATGCAATAAATGTACATACCCCACAAATACATATATTTCTATATAAAGGAGGAAAAAACTACTTCAATAGCTAAAAAACTAACCTTTGTAATCATTAATGCCTAGCCAAGACTAAAATTTAGACCAAATTTAGACTCGTCACTTAGTAATAGATTTCAGGTTTCTTATTTTTTGTTGTCTTACATAAAATATTTAGCGAGAACAAATGATTAGTTTTGTCATATAACAACACAAGGAAAGTAATAAAATACAAGGGTAATTATGTTGGTTTAGAAAAGACGAAGGTCAATACTTTATTTGTGTCAAATAATGTTTAACTATAGTAATGTGCTCATTGTGAACAACGTTCTTTCAAAATTTCAATGAGATATGACATATTAGACCATATTGTGTTAAAGAACAACAACGATATTCTTATTTTGGATTATGGTGCATTAAAGATGATGTGTGATAAGCTGAAAGGATTATGTTTATATTTTTCCAACTAAATTTTCCTTTCGAAAGTGGCTTCTAGGAAATGTCTTAGAATAGAAAGGCATCTAGATAGAATGTGGTAGATTTGGATGTCATGATTTGTGACCTTACTGGGGTTTTTCCAAGAGAACCATTCATTGTTCAGATGTAAAATCTTCGCTATACATGTCATATAATATATGCCAAAGAAAGAAAGAAATTATATTAATGGGCCCTAATTATTGAGAAATGGTCAACGGGGCCTATTTAAGAGTTTGTTTTGGTATTTGTAAACTCTTCTAAATTTTTCATAGGGAGCTATGAACTTGACTCTGTGTTAACATGGTAAAAATTATGACATTTTGTGGGCCTTACAGGTCTTTTGAATTCTAAATGGGATATGTATTTCTACTTTCTTCATATTAATTTCAATGAGGTTGGAATCACTCAAACATCCTGGAATTATTAATGGTAATGTTAAAAATTCAAGTCAAATGATAGAAAAAGAAGGATAAAGGAGAATGCCAACATATGGTTTAGGAATTTAATACTTTTAGTAATAACTTCCAACAACAATTAAAGTCGGGGGGTGGGGAGTGTCGAAAAGAAAACGTGAGTAATATAAAGAATGGATTGCTTTTTTTTTGTTGTCATTTTTGTACTGAGAGAAACAAGGTGCAGTCTAAATCCTAGTATGGATGAGACATTTCATGCTTGTAGTTTATAAATGAAAATGAAACAAAGGTTGAAGTCTACACAACCACAAATTATAGGAGATGTTGAAATGGAAGGGTATCAATGAGTTTGAGTTTCATGAGTATGCTAGTGTATCCTTCCAAAAATTTACACCATTATTAAAACGTTATATATGCAAAGTAAATAATGGTAAAGATAGAGTTGTCAGGAAAATGGGGTCACATGCTAGTGAAAACTAAATACAATATAACATCATGAGTAGAAATTTTATAGGTAGAGGTAATAGTGGTAAATGTTGATAATCTGGCATTCTAAGTGCATTATTCTTGTTTCATGTGATTTCTATTATAGAATAAATTGACAATAATTAATAACTTTATGAAGTGATGGAATGCCCCTTCATAATCTCTCGATGGAACAATCATTAGTAAGATGAGAAAACCCTCAACTTCATCTACCTCCTTGTGGCCTTATCAATTGTGGAAACTGGTATGATGCTTTTCCTAGTTGACATCTTACTAATTTTTAGATTATAAATAATGCACATAATATAAATTGTCTTTGTTGGTGTTCATTTTTAAAATATTCATTATATCATATATGATGCACATAGTAGGCATCTTGTTTTAGTAAACATTCATGAGTTCTTATCTTACCATCCCATTGCTGAAAAAAATCACATCATCAGTGAATAACAATATTTATGTAGCAACACACACATCCTCAACTGGATTCTACAACTATTTCTTAAACACATCCCTTATTCTTTGTCCATATCAAGTTTAGGTTATTAGGTATGCATCAATACATTATGTTGTTCTCTAAGACCCTTTTGTGAACCACTTTAATAGATTGTGTAATTGTTTAGGATATCTTGTTTCTTAAGCACAATAGATTTTTGTGCTTATTAGTGTGTTTGGAAAAATAAATTGGATTTTAAGCATGATTGTATTTGGATCTTATTGTATTTTATTAGAATTACAAATGATGAAATCTGTGTTAATATTTCTCCTCTTCCCGATTCTTAAAGGGTGTTAGCTCACTGGAAGAGCACCTGCCTTACAAGCAGGAGGTTGGTGGTTTGATTCCTCCATGCCCTAATTATATTTCAATGTATTTCTAAAGGTAAATAATGTAGTAGTGCAATATGGATGCAATATTAGACGTAACACTAAATGCAAAACAAGATGTAAAATTGGACGTCACACCAAACACAAAAGTGGATGCAAAATTTGACCTTATGTTAGATGCAAATGGGAACACAAAAATAGATGTCACACTAAACACAAAATTGGATGCAAAAAGAGACTCAACACTAGACATAATTAATGACTCAAAATTAGATGCAATACTAGGTCCAAAACTAGACACAACAGTAGATGCAAAAGTGTACTCCTAACTAGACGTAAAATATGGTGTATCGATGGACATAAAACCAGGCGTAACACCAGGTGCAAAACTAGAAGCAACACTTGGCATAAACAAAAACTTAAAATGAGACACAATATTGGATGCAAGATGGGACAAAACATTGGATGTAAAACTAGACATAATATTGAATGCAAGATGGGATGTAACATTTGACACAAAATTAGATGCAATATTAGATACAAACATGGATGCAAAACTAGGCGCAACACTGGGTGCAACATTGGGCTCAAACATAGATACAAAAAAAGACATCAACCAGGATGCAACACTGGTTGCAAACCTAGATGCAAAATACGACATTAAATGAGATGAAACATTAGGCACAAACATGGATACAAAAAAAGACATAAAACAAGATACAAAAAATAGATACAAATGGGGATGCAACATTATAAGTAAAATTGGATGCAAAACTAGAGGTAATATTGGGCCGAAAATTGGATGCAAACCTAGATGTAGAATTGGACACATAATTTTATGCAAAACATGGTGCAAAATTGGGTGCAAGACTCGATGAAAAAATAGGAGAAAAACAATATGCAACATTGGATGAAAAACTGAGCATGAATCTGGGTGAAAACAAGGATGTAACAAAGGACGCAATAAAATATGCAATAGCTGTTGGAAATTTTGGCACAAATAAAGGCGTAACAAAAGATGTAAAAAATTGGGCGCAAAAATGGACGCAAAAATGAATGCAAAAATGGATTTTAAAAAGGACGAAAAAAAAGATGCAATAGACGGTGTTTTATGAAATTCTACAATAGCGCCAGTTTTAGCGCCGGATTGTTCACCACAATTGGGAAAAAATTACACTAAAATACGATGCTAAATTCAGTTTTTGTTGTAGTGTAATATTTATCTTTTCTTTTCTTATCTGTGAAACTTTTATGGTGGCCTTCTGATTCTTTAAATTTCAGTTGGACCTTTATAAACAATTGTTCCAAGTCCTTTAGTAAGTCAGTCCCTAACAAGAGCCGATCCACTGGGCTATCCCAAGTAATCGGGGTTCTACATTTCTGTCCATAGAGTACCTCAAAGGGAGTCATCTTGTTGGGAGTCTAGTATTCATTGTTATATGCACACTCTGCAAGGTGTAAGTAATATTCCCACTTGATGGGGTTGTTCATGACATACATCCTAAGCATGTACTATACAATATGGTTTACCTGTTCGGTCTTCCCATCTATCTGCGGGTGATAAGCAGTACTAAAGTTCAACTGCGTCTCTAATCCAGAGAATAAGGATCTCCAAAAGTTCCCAGTAAACTTAGTATCTTGATCTAAGATGATTTCCTTGGGTATCACGTGCAATCTAAATATCTCCTTTAAGAATTTGTCCACAATGTGTACTGCCTTCTAGGTCAACTTCACTGAAATGAAGTGTGCTGCTTTTGACAATTTGTCAACTGATACAAAGATAGAATCATTTTTCTTCTTACTCTTAGGTATACCCATGATAAAATCCATACTAATGATCTCCCACTTCCATTATGGAATGGGTAATGGATTCAACAACCCCGAAGAATGTTGGTGCTCAGCTTTGACCAGCTCAAATCTTTGACATTTTATGATAAACAACTCTATGTCACCCTTTAACTTAGGCCATAAAAAGTGTTTATTTACCGCAGATATCATCTTTTGATATCCCATATGCCTCGAGTAGGGTGTTCGATGAAATTTCATGAGGATGCTAGACCTAATGTCCACTCCTTCCGGAATGTACAATCTCTCCTTAGCCATAATAGTCCCATTTCCTCTACCTTCTACTCTTTTTGTTGCGGAAGAAACCTGTCCTCTTGGAACTTCTTGAGGATTTAAACATAGAAAGGGTCAACTCCGTTGGCCATTCTAATTCTCTTATGTAAATTCGAATTAGTTTGACTTAAAGTCAACTCATATATCGTATGAGCGCGTCAGCTCAAAGCATTAGCAATTTTGTTCTCTTTTCCCTTTATATGCTTTAGCTCGAAATGGTTCTTATTGAGGAACTTAGACAACCATATGGATTTCTTGGAATTTAGATCTAGTTGCTCAAATAAATACGTCAAACTCATATTATCTATTTTTAGAAGGAATTTCTTTCCCATCAAGTAGTTCCTCCACATCTTCAAGGCATGCACAAGGCGTGGATGATGGCCGCTAACTCAATATCATGGGTGGGGTAGTTCTTCTTGTGTTTTTTTAACTTCCACAAATCATAAATTATCACGTAATCATTCTACAAGAGGACTCATCCGATCCCTTCCCTGATTTCATCTGTGCAAACAACAAAATCCCCATCGTGATATGCAATTTGTAGTATTGGTGTAGTCATCAAAATATTTTTAAGCTTTTGAAAACTTTCCTCGCACTTGGTCATCCATAAGAACTTGTTTTCCTTCCTTTTCAAAGTGGTCATGGGACAATCTATCCTCGAGAAGTTCTCAATGAAATTTTAGTAATAACCGGCTAATCCCAAAAAGGATGTAATGTCGATGACACTAGTAGGGGTAGGCCAATCCTCTATGGATTTAATCTTTTTCAGTTCCATAGCTATCTCCTTCTCGGAGATGATGTGACCCAAGTACTCTTTCTGTGCTTTGTAAAAATCACATTTACTAAATTTGGTGTAGAGATGGTGTTCCTATAACACGTATAGCACTATGTGGAGGTGTTCCTCGTGTTCCTCTTTACTATTAGAGTAAACTAGGATGTCATCTATAAATACCAAAACAAATTTATCCAGGTATATACTGAATATATTGTTCATCATACACATAAAGTTCGTGAGTGCATTGGTCAACCCGAATGGCATCACTACAAACTTGTAGTGGGTGTAGCTCATACGAAACGAGGTTTTGTGAATATCCTCATCGTGAATCCATACCTGATGGTACCCATATCATAGGTTGATATTCAAAAATATCTTGGATCCTCCTACTTGATCAAACAAGTCATCAATCCTAGGGAGTGGGTATCGGTTCTTGATATTCATTTTTTTAAGCTGATGGTAATCGATGCACATCCACATAGTACCATCCTTATTATTTACGAAAAGTATTGGTGCTCCCCAAGGGGACACACTTGGTTGGATATATTCTTTCTCAATCAACTCCTGCAACTGCATATCCACCAATTCTGGTGCACTCATATAGTAAGGGGATTTTGAAGCTAGAATTGATCCTTGTGTTAGTTCTATGTAGAAATGTAAATATCATTTCGGTGGTAATCCTGGGATTTCCTCAGGAAATACGTCCTTGAATTCTATGAGAACTGAAAATTTCTTAATGTGTTGTTCTCTTTCAGCTTCTATGTCCTGGATGTTAACTACAAACAGTTTCCATCCTTTCCTAATGCACTTCATTGCTTGTAAAGATTATATATGCCTTACGAAAATTTTCTTAGGGATGCCTTGAATCTTTAATTGATTCCCTTGTATATCTGTACACAAGATTTACTTGTGTAAGCAATTGAGCATGACATGGCATTGTTCCAACTAGTCCATGCCGATAAGTATATCATGTGATTGTAATGGTAGGATGTTCATATTTAATCTAGTAGGAAAACCATTCAGGTTTACCTCACAATATTTAAATATTTTAGAAACTTTCTATTTCATACTTGTGGCTAATTGCACTAGCCAAGGTTTATCATGTTTAACTTTTCCTAGTTTACATACATCATCAATTTTAGGTGATACGTAGCTCCAAAAAGCACTGGGGTCAATCAATATTGAAATAGAAGTGTTTAAGATCTTACCCTCTATCTCAACCATGGTATCCTGATGGTCGGCATGTCGGCCATCTAAGGATGCATAAATCCGAGGTGTTCCAGCTGTGTCCTCTATCATTGGTTCTTATTGTAAGTTGTGCAAGACTCCATCGTATTTCTATTACATCATATATCTTGGTATGCTTAAAGTCTCTCCACCATCTAGCTGATTTTCCATTTAAATTATAGATGGCTAGATGGGATTTCATTTCACTAGATTAGTTATGAACTCGGAAATATTTTCTCATACCTAGAATAAATTCTTCAGATTTCTCCCCTGTGTTCATTTCTCCTTCATAAGTTGGGGATTTTATTTTTCTGAACTTCCCCTACAGATTGTCATCATTTCTCTGTTTCTGTCTGCATGGAGAAAGAGAATCATCACTAGAAGGATTGTGACAATCTCTTTCTATAGGTTCAGGGGTATGTTCTCCTTTTCCTTCTTCTCTTGGGCTGCTGGCCTGTTTATGATAAGATTATTTCTTGAACCTGTTTATGGAATGAGTGGGTTTTCTCTACAGGATTTCCCCCATCATGTTCTGGAGAAATGCTTCATTAATTTCTTGTTGTTCCTTTCTTTCATTCAAATTATCATCTCTTAAACTTTGTACATCTGCTTGGAGACTTTCTATGGTTTTCAATATATCAGAATTTAGTTCCACCACCATTTTTGCTTTCTGGGTGGGGGTATTTAAATTTCCTTGTTAGTTGTTGTATTCTTCAATGTTCATGGTCTCAACTGCTCTTTTAAAATCTTGCAATTGCAAATTTTTAATAATAGAAAAAAAATTTGTTAGTTAACAAAATTTAATAACATACTTTATTTTCTGCAACGAATGTCTGGTACACCCATTTGGTCTCTTAGTGTTGAAACTGGGCTTTGATACCACTTGTAATGTCCCCAAAATTTGAAAATAGTTTTTTTTAATTAGGCTAGTTAACTACTACCTGAACTGGACATTAACTTATCGTATGCGAAATGTGTCGAACTTTGTTCGTGGAACTATATTGTCATAAGTTGTTCTTACCCTCCTCTAGATGTTTTCCACGATATGGTTATTGATGTAATTCTATATTGTTTTAATTATGCCGAGAGGCACTCTACAACTCAGTATGGGGGATATCGTGTAACGTGATGTAACGTTAGTAATGTTTGTAACATGTCGGCAAAAAATAATAGTGATAGTGAATATTATGGGATATATTTTCTAACACTAAATAAAAAATAATATCGCTTTCATAACGTTATTTTTATTAATAAAAATAATTTTTCTAATAGACCAAAATAAATGTTGGCCACAAAAAAAATCTAATATGGGGGAGATGTTATAATCTTCCTACCTAAAAAAACAATAAAAAAGTAAAAATTTAATTATCTGTAAAAAAATATGTGGGTCAAGAAAAACCACAAAATTGAATTATTCACAAAAAAATGTTGGCCATGCACATGGTTTTAAAACCATGTGCAGGGAATTCTAAACAACACATGGTTGTAGGAGGGCCTTGCATATGGTTTTAAAACCATGTGTGGGGAAATGATGCAATGTTCGTTACTAACCAAATAAAAAATAATAAAAAATATTATATGTCGGCCATAAACACATCTTTTGGTTTGAATAAAATCAATGGATACTTAAGAATAGGTTTGAACCTCAAGATATTTGATCCATCTCGGCGCTTGATAGAGCCTAGGATTTGGATCTACGCTGGTGTTACTTGAATATGAGTTAGATGGTTACGCTATTCATTGATTGTTTCTTATCATGTATTTACATGTATGTGTGTTCGGTTTATAGCTTACTTCTAGTTATAATTTTTGTTTATTGGTTTATGGAAAATCCCAACTTAACTTGTATTGTCAAGTGGTGGAGTGGAGGGACTTGTATCCCTTGTAGGATCACTTGGAGAGGTAACTGGTTTTTACTTGATGTTACAAGGTTTAATTAGTTCATATTGAACTAATGCATCTATTTCTTTATTTTTTTGGAGGTGCACTAGGTGACGGAAAAATTGCTATAACAGTTTAAACAAAGACATGCTACCTATGTTTAACTTCTTCATTGATTTTGAAGAAAACATGACCAAAGTCCTATCCTAGCAAGTCTTATTGCTATTGTTAGCGTTGTTGTTTATGCATGGTTGGGTTTGTTTAGACCTACATCTAACTCATTATCAATATTGCTTATGGTTTTAAAACTTCATAACTTGGTCCCTATGCTTAATGTTTAATATATATTCCTGGAGTATTTTTATATTCAAATGTTTGGGAGGCTTATGTCTCAATACTTAGCCATTATGCAATTAAAGTTTAAAGTTTTTATACCATATGTTAATGTATATTTTAATCCATGAATCTTGGCTTTATCCTAAGTCCATGATGCATAACATGGGGTTTTAACACACAAGGAATTTCAATATCAAAACGCGATTTGGGGTTTAAGAACTATAGGCATGGGTATAAAAATCGACGTTGTGGTGGAGTAAATGCTCCTCAAGATGTGTGGGTCTCAAGCACTAAGGGACTATCATGGAGGAATGAGTCATTTGGAATTTCATTGGGTGAGCTCTATTCAACTCTTTGTTGTGGTATTTTTGTGAGGTATGGCTCATTTTTATGCTCAGCAAGGTATGCTATCCATTCTGGTTTTGCAGCATTGTTTAATTGTTGTTTTGGTTCAGAGGATTGGAATACTTATCAGCTCTCACTTTCCTTTGTTTGCAGGTAGCAGGGCCTTCACTGTGCGTGTTGTGGGTCTTTCAAGTTTTCGGCACATTACCCTTCATGGTAAGCCCTATATAAACAAGCCTAAACTTGTTCCTCTGCATATGGGTGTTTTGACAAAGATTTAAGCTCATCATTTGATGAGTGAATACATGGTTTGGTTGAGGGTTGCAACTGTGTATCGGTATGTTTGTAAATAATGAAAAGCATCCAGAGATGCATATACAGTTCAGGATTTTTGTTGTTGGGTTTGGGTTTGGTGCCTTCGGGCCATGATTATCATGACTCTACTCTATAATAGTTTGAATTGGTTGCTTTTACTTGTGACCTTAATGGCTAATGCAAACTCTGCATTTTAGTTATAATGTTGGTTTTCGAATGGAGACAACACCATTGCTTGCAATGGTGCATTGGCTTTGGACATACGACTATGTAGTTTTTTTTATACTTATAATATAAATTATAGTGGTTAAATATACTACATTTGCTTCTATGTATCAATTGTGGATACGGTTCTTGCTTGGAAACGTTTTTGACTCTGTTTAAATTTTATGTGTGCAATTTACTTTTTGTTTGGGTATTTAACAGAATTGTTTGGCTTTAGAGCTGTGCCATTGCTGGCAATGGCACTCTTGCCTTTTAGCTTAGCGAATATGTAGATATTAGTGAAATGTTGATTTATGGTGACTTACGATTTCGTTTACTTGTCTATAATTTAACTTGGGTATAGCCGTGAGCTTGGTTTTAACCTTGCGTTAAGGATGTTGTTTCTTATGATAGTGTAGACAATGGTTAATTTGTTTTTGTTTTAAGTTGATGGATTATTTCTTGTTTCTCGGTCGTGATCCATGAATGATTACAAAATATAAATTGGGGTTTATATTATTGTGTGGAGGAATAATGAAATGATCACATAGTATACATTTGGTTGGTATTTTTAATGTGTGGAAACTATTGGTAGGCCAACGAAATCGAGTTGTGGTTAATTCTTCTTGCATTTAAATGTTGTAGCATATATTGTGTCAAATAAATGCAATCTTTTACAGTGTTGATAAAATGTTGCGAATCGAACCCTATGTGATTCGATGTTGGTTGTGTTTGGAATGTAACCCTTGTTTTTACGTCATGAGCTCAGAGGTTTCGATTGTGGGCTATGTGTGTTGTAAATGATAGGTGTGTAGTTTCTTTTTGGCATGAATTCCGACAGGATTCGATCTTGTAACCTTTTGATTTATATGATATATGCTAATGTATTTTGTATTAGGTTAGGTTTGATTTCTTATGTTGTAATATCTTGAGAGATATGATTTTGATAATGTATCTTGTGTTAGGTTATAAAGTATATAGTGTGGTTATGAAATATGCAGCACTCGTGCTTACACATCTTAGAGGTCTCGATATCTTAGTTTGGAATTTGATGTTGTTGTTTATAAAATGGAAATGATTTGTTTATAGTTATGTTTTATGATATTTTATTTAAACTGTTAGCCATTTATATTTATGTTATAATCCTCTATATAGATATTAGGATAATACTATAGATAATGGTTTGGTTTATTTATAATTAATATAATCCCACTGGCAATATGAAATCTGCCAGCAGAGATAAGATATAGGCTCTGTTTTTAAATAGTTCTAGGTTTCGGAACTTGAATTTATAGACAGGAAATAAATTGTAGAAATGAAACAGAAAACAAAACCCTTCTATAGATAACCCTAATGGTTCTTATTTCATTATACATAAAATATATTAGAATATCCTAGTAAAATAGAAAGATATAACCTAAAATTTGATAAAAGAAATATATTTGTTAATAAATAATGAGTTTAACGTGCAAGTGCAAAAAGTAGAAATGCAAAAAATATAACCTAGCTTATAGCAGGGAGTTAAATAATCATTCAAAATTTAGTCTACTGCAAATAGTGAAACTCGTTTAGTTTTCAAGGGAAAAACCACGAACCTCATACCTGCAAGATGAAGCTTTCCATGATGCTCCTTGTTCTGTTTCTCCTTCCTCTTCTTGTGCTTTTTCTTCTCTGCTTGTGTCAGCACCTGTGTACCTACAAAAGTTGAGTCGAGATATTTGGTTTGTGGGATAGTGGTTGATGGTTTCTCTGGTTGGGGAGGTGGGATGACTGCTGCTTCTGGTTGTTTAGATGCAGGGTGTGCAGCTAGTTGTGGTGGGGCTTGCTCTGAGTCGGGGGGGGGGGGGGNAATTTGTCGATCTATGTCCTCCTCATTTTCTTCTCCTCCAGTCAGTGCAGCGGATGGTAGGTCGGTTTGCGGTTCGGTCGAAGTGATAGTTGCAGTCTGATGTGCAGTCACTTCAGCTTCCTTGTCGATATTTCTCTCGAAATTTGAAGTGATAGTGGCAAAGGTTCAGGACTGGAATTCATGTTCTGGTTGGTATCCACTGACCTCGAAGAGAGGTGCTTTTGTGGATATCTTCTGGGCCGACGTAAATATCTGAGGCAGTTTCTTAATGAATGCCTGCAAATATTTGTCTTTATCAAATTTTGCCTTCATAGCTTCCAACATCACACTTTTGCACAAGTTGAGGGGGCTTATGGAATGTTGTGTCAGTACTTGCTCCTCGGTTAATTTTGTTGGTGATGGAGGTGGAGGCGTAGACACAAGATCGACTATGTTCTCAGGTGTCATTGTGTGGGTGGTCTTATCTTTCTTTGGTCGACCTACTAGTGCTCTTTCCTCAACAAATATTTGAAACTAGGTTTCGACCGACACCTTATTTTCTACAGAATCTTCTATGATGTCGAGGGCTATGCTTGCCAGTTCCTCCTCATCGTCTGATGAGTCTACAATGATAAGCTTGCACTTACCTTTTCCTTGTTGTTGCTGTGTTTTTAGTTTCTTCTTAGCCACTGCTATCTCTTTCGACAATTTTTTAATGATGCCTTTTGTGAAAACATGCTCTGGTTTTTCTGGCTCTGTCTCTCCCCTTGGCTCTTGGTTTGGGATGAGACTTTCTGCAGCCAGAGTGATTACCTGCTGCTCTTGTTGTGGCTCTGTTGTTTGGGGTTCTACCCTTTGTGTTATCGAAGGCTTGATGATGATTTGAAGTCAGCCAATGTGTTCAACCGGTGTCTCCTCTGACACAAAGGTGCTGATATAGAGGTTCAGCTCATTGTCTTCCTCTTTTTCTTGGTCGATTAGCGGCTCCTTGATCGAGAAGTCGCTCTTCTTTGCTATTGTTGGTACTGGTATTTTTTTTTATCTTGTCGAGACAACTCTTGAAAGATTTGGTCGACCGATGGATAGTGGTCGAGGGCTTTAGCATTGGAGTCGTCGCCCTGCATGTACCACACCGAGGTATGGTCGAGTTCTAGCTAGATGTGGGAGTTTGTTGGTAGACTTATTCGGATGTTTTGAGGCACCCTCCCTCTAGTTGTGTAGATTTTGAGCTGTTGAAGCTAGTTCTCCAACAACACTTTCATGTTCTCAAGTTCCTGCAAAGTTCCTCTCTAGGAGAATGGTTTGAATCTCCACATGTTGAACCTTGTCAGTTCCTGAAAGATTGGGTTCCCCTTTGGGTAGATATGGTACATGACCATCCACAAGATGAGGGGGGGGAACTTGATGATTCCTCCCTTTTCTTGGCATCTTTCACAGATGGTCTTGACCATGTCGATGACATATTCAACCCATCTGTATATCTTTCCATCTGTAGCAATGGTGTCGATGGCTTCTAGCATGTCTAACTTGAGGTCGCTTCCTCAACCTGCCAGGGTGATTGTTATTTCTATTATTTTGGCCACAATATGTGGTGTTCGGGTTGTGATTTGAATAATCATCAACCCCTTCGAGTTTTTTCCCGACGGTGACCCAGTGAGTTCTTCGACCAGTCCTTCTTTAATATCGACTGGTAGTAGGTTTCCTTCATTTGAGAGACTGGTCAACTTGGAGATGACTTCTCCAGATATTTCGACCGGTTGGTCAAAGTAGAACCATCCATTGTGGTACTGGCTTATGATAAATTTGACGGTGGTTTCCTTGGTGCCACCGAAGCTAGCCATGAGTGGTGCATTGACATAGTTGAATATGGTGTTGTATTTATTTTTCTCTGTAGCTTGAGAGGGCTTCTTGTTGACATAAGCCCATTCTTGCATCTCGGCCGATAGTTTTTTCCATGAGACTTCCTACACCTTAGCATTCTTAATGTTCTTTAGCCTGCAGACTAAAGGTGTATCCATAGCCTATAGTTCCTTAGCTTTGGTTGAGGCTCTAGTTTGTTTGGGTGCCATTGTGTCAGTTTGGTTGTCTATTTCACTAAGGGATTCTCGGCTTTCAGTCAACTGGATGCTCTAATGCTTTCTCTGTATGAATTATGGTGAATGATCCTTCAACAGTCCAGTATTTATAGGTGATGCAGTGGATGTGTTCTTTGATGAGTGTATTAATGGCGGATGTGATGTTCCAGCTGGAACACTTGAGTGTGTGTTAATGGTGAATTGCTTTTGTCACTCGATGTCATGAATGCGCGATAGGACTATCGAGGTCATCGGTCGATGTCAGTTATGAGAATGGTCGATGAAAGTGGTTAGTCGATGCAAATGGTCGATGCTGTTATGTCGATGGGCATGATGTCAGTTGTCAAAATGGTAATTACCTGTCATAGTTTTCTGCATGTACGGTATTATTTTGCTTTTTTGCTTTTTAAGTTTTTATAGTTTTTGGTTTACGGTTATGGTTGTTATAGTATTTTTTTATATTCTTTTTTAGGTTTATTTCTAGTTTCTGTAGTGTTTTAGTCGAGCACCATTAATGAGTTTCTGAAATACTATGCCCTGTAATGTCCTTAGTTGGACTGATCCATTGGTATGTATCTCTTCGACAACGTAGGGTCCCATCCATTCGGTATGGAGCTTTTTAGTTTTACCTTCTACTCGACTATTATATAGTAAATCAAGGTCTCCTACCGACAAGTTTTTGTTCTTGATGTTTCGATCGTGCCATGCTTTCTATTGTTGTTTCTGGATTTCTTGATGTTGTATTTCCATTAGTCAATGTTCTTCGAGTTTGCTTAGTTGCAATAGTCGGTCCTTCCTTCCTTGTTCGACATCGACATGTAGGATCTCTGCGATAATAGGTGTATATTGTCGGAAGTGTAGTGGAATTACTGCTTCTTGTCCATAGACTAGTTGAAAAGGAGTTTGGTCGGTCGAGCATTTGTATGCTATTCTGTATGCCCATAATACTGTAGGTATTTTCTCGTCCCAGTTGTCCTTATCAGCATTACATATTTTAGTTAGTCCTCTTGTTAATGTTTTATTAAATGCTTCAATTGCTCCATTCACTAGTGGAAAATGAGAGATTAGTGACCAGGAGACCAAAAATTTTGGTCACCACAGTCTCCTGAGAGGCACAAATGACCAAAATTGATAATTCCAAGTGAGCTGACTAAAAACGACAAAGATAAATGACCACTTTTGGTCACGGGATAGAAATCAACTAAAAACGACTAAGATAAATGGCCAAATTTGATCACGGTATATGTAGACTACAAATGACCAGATAACAATTGGTCATTTATTTGGTCATTTCTAGTTGAGTCACTACGACACTATAAAAAATTACAAATTTGAGAATGCATTTGTACTGTCACAACTCAACATGAATTGACCAAATTAATATATATATAATACACATTGATTAATATTATTATTGTATATATAATAATGCCAAACACATTATATTGTTATATTACACTAGTGGAAAATGAGAGATTAGTGACCAGGAGACCAAAAATTTTGGTCACCACAGTCTCCTGAGAGGCACAAATGACCAAAATTGATAATTCCAAGTGAGCTGACTAAAAAAAACCAAGATAAATGACCACTTTTGGTCACGAGATAGAAATCAACTAAAAATGACTAAGATAAATGACCAAATTTGATCACGGTATATGTAGACTACAAATGACCAGATAACAATTGGTCATTTATTTGGTCATTTCTAGTTGAGTCACTCTGACACTGTAAAAAATTACAAATTTGAGAATGCATTTGTACTATCACAACTCAACATGAATTGACCAAATTAATATATATAAAATACACATTGATTAATATTATTATTGTATATATAATAACACCAAACACACTATATTGTTATATTATGATATATAAAGACACATATCTATATATTATAATATAGATATACATTATTAAATATAAAATAATTAACAAAACCATATTAAAAACAAATAAACTTAGTTTTATGAAAAGGAGTTTCATGGACAACCCTTTAAGAGGTATTGTCCCCTCTTATAATTAAGACCTTAGCTAACAATCATAATGTCTCAAAGTACATTATCATTAAACATTAAATGTGTATAATTTCATATGCATAATTGTTGTAAATATCAACCAAAAGTTGAATCATTAACACACTTTCTCCATCTCTCTTTATATAAATAAGCATTATCTATGTAGGAAGAGACTCTAACACATTAACGCATAATCCATGTAGGAAGAGATTCTAATGGATTAACATGATCTTTAAAGGTAATATTATCCTTTTGGGATATGTTTAATATCTAGATATTAAATTTTAGAAAATAGTCTAGTAGAAAGTCTTAACATGCATTAAAAATATTGTTTTTAAAAGGAAATATTGTTTTTTGAAAGGAAATATTGTTTTTAAAAGGGAATAGTTTAGGAAAGATTAAGAATATAATTTTGAGGTTTTATTTGGTGCAAGAAACGACAAAAATAGTAACATTTAGTAGAGATAATATATTTTGGTTTTGTTTCTTTAAAGAAAGATATAAAAATACATGTAAATGTATCTTTTATTTTGATTTCTTCAATTTTATAAAATAAAACCTTATTTTCAATAGAAAAATGACATCTATTTTATTTACAAAATAGACAAATATTAAAAAAATTCACCTCATTAATTGAACTTTTTAACTTTTAACATGTTTACTAAATTTAACTATATGATATATAATCTAACAAACAGTTTAGTTTAATAAATTTTATATGGAAAGTATTCAAGCCTTGATTCTTGATGATGTTGTATTATGTTTTTAGGAGATGTAATCCTGATCTTGTTATGGATGGATCTATCCAAGGATTTTGTTACAGCCTTTTGTAGTTAGTTAAGTCCAAGTAAAAAAAATAGACTCTTATAACTATAAAGATTTTAAAAGTTTGCTAAAAAATCAAATAAGACAATATTTCTTTATTTTATCTATTTTTGTTACCATTTTTGGTAATTAGTGAATTCCAATTAAAAAAATAAACTCGTATGAATATAAAGTCTTTAAAAGCTTTCCTTACAACCAAATAAAACAATATTTCCTTATTTTATTTATTTATTATAGAAACATGCCAAAAACAACTTTAAAAACTTAAAACAATATTTCCTTATTTTATTTATTTATTATAGAAACATGCCCAAAAACAAATTTAAAATTTTTTAGATCCACCAAAAAACTACCGAACAGATGTTATGCCAAGATGGCCCAAATCATTTTGGCACTAAAATGTGAAAATTTCACTACCATGGCTTAAGGAGATCAAAGCGTTTCCCTTGTTGTTTAAGCTTATTTCATTTTCAAACCCCAAATGGAATTGGAGATTTAAAAACTTTTAGATCGGCCCAAAAACTACTAAACAGATGACATGCCAAGATGGCCCAAATCATTTTGGCGCTAAAATGTGAAAATTTCACTATCGTGGCTTAAGGAGATCAAAGTGTTTCCCTTGTTGTTTAAGCTTATTTCATTTTTAAACGCCAAATGGAATTGGAGATTGATCTCATGTCATCCATGCAGGAGCTTATACCACTGATTATGATAGGGAAAATAGTAGCATTAAGGATTATGAGAAAACTACTCCTCACTTGTATGCCCCACTTAATTCCAGTTCCCAATTTTGTGAACCAGTTGGAGTTAGATGGTCCGCTGGCCAGTGTAACGATTTTCAGGCAGAAGATGATTGCAATGATCCTCTAAATTTGAGATATGATGTAATCTTGGGCATCTCAATGCATGATATTGATATTAATACCATGCAGAGGAGCTATCAGTTGCTTCAAATCGATGGAAGAGGAGAGGTTGGCCATCGACGAGATTTCTCAAAACCCCAAATGGAATTGGAGATCTCGTCTCCCTTTTCTAGTGTGGATTCTAGGGAAAATTATGGAAAAATATTTCCTATATCTGCGTGGTGTGCTGGGATCCATGGCCAAATGTATATTTTTCACACAATTTGTGGATTTTTTATTTAGATCGATTCTTCAATCCTTAAGAACATCGCTGGGGTGTTGTAGACGCAGATTATTGTTTTGTATTTTCATATTTTTTTTTACAAGGAAATCGCTATATGTTTCAAGGTGATCTGAAGGCTGATCTATCTGTGCATGGGTGTGTTCGAGACCAAAGAAATCGTTAAATGGATTGTTTTCTACATATCACTTGAAGAGATTGCTTGAGAAAAAATCAAGGTATTGCAAAAATCACTACACCCTCAAAGTTTTGTGACCGCTAGATGAATATCCTCCACATGGATTGTTGTGATTTGGATCATGTAGTTTTTATTGCTGCTATTGTATTAATCCCTCTAACATTTATATGCAGTCCACTTCTAAGTCTAGGCAGAGGAGGACTGCAAAATTAACAATGGGAAAAAAGGAGACAAAGAGATCTGAGAGCTCCCTTCATCCCGACATGGAGATACTCCATGACACAACTGGGATGGAAGCTGCTCCCTTCTCACCTCCAACTCATTATAGAGGTTGTACTGAGACCAAGACAAGTGAATAATGGAATCAATCTTGATTAAATAATGCTTGTTGTTCAACACTTTTCCATATGCACACCAACTATTTGACGAAATGTTCAAATGAAATGTTGTCTCATGGAATAATGATTACAGGTTATGCACTTTTATTTCACTGTAACCATGTACTTCTTTACTTTCATTTTGATGTAGAAGATATTTTTCTTCTCTTCACTTTGTATAGTTTGAGGTTGCACTAGAAGAGCCAATTTTCGTCCACCTCCCTGATTTCTTCAAATTCTTTTTCCTCTATTGGAGCAGTGAGCTATAGAAAGGTATTGTTCATCAATATGCCCATGATTTATTTAAAGAAAGGTATTATACATAGTTCATTACAGGAGTACTACAGAACACTCACGTATTGACTAGGAAGCTTATCACCGTGTAATGGTCTGGCTTTTTAGAGAACAATTACCTCATCAAGCCCATTCATTGATGGCCGACAACATGAACTAAACTCTATTCCATTTTTTTAAGCTATAACTAATGTCCCTATGAGAATTGCAATCTAAAGGAATGACTGAGTGGGATGATCGTACATCATATATGTAAGGATTAGCTTTGACTATGAATTCACTTCTTCAACACATTTCTATTTCATCGAATGATTTCCCTGAATTGAGAGAGAAGGAAATTCAACTTCTGGAAGTGGGCCTACAGTTTTGGGTTCATGATCCCCCTTTTATTTTTATAGATAGGGAAACCATTCCCTACAACCTTGTGATAAAAATAGGAGGGTGTCATGAAACTGGATAGTATAGATGAGATGTGCATCATAATATGCAATATCAATGTTTCCATTCGTCATCTCACACATAAATTGCATGATATCATTTTTCCATTGATAGTCCAACCTCGATACCTTCATAAAAGATAGGGATTCATATGCTTATTGGCCCCACTCGAAGGGATAATATGTTGAAAATGTTCCCCACTTCTGATCCAATCCCAACCATGGTACCTATGAAACTCCTCAATGTCTCATTGAAAACCCACCTTTAGGAGCTACTTGCTTGCTATCGAAAATCAATTGATGATTTATTTTTCCTATAATTGCCCATAATTGATTTATGTGGTTATTGTATTCCCAGATTTGCTTCATTTCTGCCACTATTTTCCCACAGTTTGAATAATCATTGTTGTTATTTGCATGCATAAGTTACTCATAGTCAACAGAATCTGACATTTCTAGATCTTGTTTTGAAACTGTGCCAACACATAGTGGGATAGCACCATGGAATTGAAAATACTACCCAGAATGAGGTTCATTGCTTTAAAAAGGACAAAACAAGTTTGGATTTTGTCACTGCTATGCACAGGTTTGGAAATATGTTGCTTGTCAAAAAACTACCTGCCATTCTAGAAACCCTAAAGCACATGAAATGGTCTCTCCTCTCCATTAGTCACCATACAATCCATAGGTCCTTATTTATTAACCGAGCTTTGTAAAAACATTGATATACATGATGACTTTGCTACAGTGAACAAGATCAATATTTTTTGAACAGGGGTTTGGATACTCCGCATTTGACCATGAACATAGGTTTCTTCAAATAGTGAAGACATTCTTGTAGCCTTCAATATATAATAAACTTGTCACTGTTACAACTTGTTGTCTTAAAAATTTAGGATGGTTGATTGTAAGTAAACACCTAGACCTATAGAGGTTGGCCTGAAGTTATTAGCCACATTTACCACTAGACCAACAAATGACTTTGCATACAAACAATTGGTAGGGGTTTGATCTATATTACAAGCATTAGAATAGATTTGAGCTTTGCATTAAATTACATTTCTATATTTGTTACAACTACTAAGATTGATCATTGAGTGAAAACTTCCTGTAAACTTTGAACCTCCCATATATAGAAGATTTTGTCCAAGCCCACCAAGCCTCACCTACCTCAGGGAAGGCAGGGGATTAATAGTAAGGAGCCAGATAAGTCTCAACCAGGACCTACACAGAAAACTAAATAATAACAATAGAAACATGTTTTTTTCAGTGCTCATATTGAATGACTCTATAGACTAAAAGAGAAGACCAAATTGAAGGCCCCTTTGTTTCAAAGAGAGGAGAGTGACTCACAACATTTTATGGTCAAGGAAAGGCAAAAGCTGAGCAATGGTAATTTCACTTATGAACCAGGTGAATTTTGAGATATGTGAAGGGTTCATGAGTATGGAATCATATATGGTAGAGGAAAGGATTTTTAACTTATACGGTATATAGATTCATATTAGGTGGGTTTCATCTTGGTACATGTGCAGTTTCATCATTAAGTAAGAAGAAACAGGAAATATTTGTTTCCTCCACTAAAACGGATTATAAGGTAGCAATGATGGTATCTTGTGAGATAGTTTGGTTGAAGGGATTATAAGGTAGCAATGATGATATCTTGTGAGATATTTTGGTTGAAGGGATTATGAGGTAGCAATGATGGTATCTTGTGAGATAGTTTGGTTGAGGAGGATACTTGTTAAATTGCAAGTTATACAAAGGTGTTCCCACTACACTTCATGAAGATACTTATAGCATTCTGAAATTTACGAAGGATCCTAATTTTTAGGAGTGGACAAAGTATGTGGAATTTCATTTCCATTACAGTTGATAGTTAGTGAAGAATAAAGAAACAAACTGCAATATTGTGCAACTCAGGAGCCTCTTGATCTAGATAAGTTTATTTATCTCAAGGAAAAACTTGGTGTAATTTTTAAAACAACTATAAATTTTTTTATAACGTTATATATTAAAACTTTAAAATAGTA